>CAOLHI010002603.1:0-241022 GCA_948474755.1 Ctenosaura bakeri
CTGCTGCCCAGGCCTTAGTCTGCTCCCACAGATTGAGAGCACCACACTGTTTTTTTTCTCTGACTCTAATTTCTAGATGCCTCTCTAACCTGGGCAGATGCTGGCCTTTTCAGATTGTGCTGTCCTGCATTTTTTATTTCTCTGCTGGGTTGTAGCAGGGTTTTACCTGGTTCTTTATATTCCTCTTGTCAGTCAGTCTGGTAACCATCAGGGACCTGAAGCACAAGTTATAAATAAATATATAAAATAAATACGTTTGTTTTATATATCAAATAAATAAATGCCTATATGAAGTGAAATAATTTTTTGTGTAGTTGGAATGGTATACAGACTTTCACACCTCAATTTAAAGAGAAGAAGTAACTGCCTGTGTGTTGGGTGCATGAAAAGTGCGAGAGTACAGCCGTGTTGCTGTCTGCTTCCTCCTCCTCCAGGTTGGGAAACATTGCGGAGGTGGACCTGGGCATCGCTCCTCCAGTGATGAAGAGCTTCAAGGAGTTCCTCCTCTCCTTGGATGATTCCATCGATGAAACTGAAGCTGTCAAGCGCTACAACGATTACAAGTTGGACTTCCGTCGGCAGCAAATGCAGGAGTTCTTCCTGGCCCACAAGGACGAGGAGTGGTACGTCCCTCGTGGGCTGGGCCGCTGTGTCGTAGGCCATGGGGAGAGGGAGGGGCTTGATTAGCAGTGGGGGAGGAAGAGTTTGGTAAATTGGTCAAATATCATTTTGTCACTTTTTCAGTGGAAAAGGCTGCCACCTCTTGGTCTTTATTTAAAAAGTGGGTGGGCTAGCTCATTAGAATTTCTAGATTCTTGCGTTATGTCCCTGTGCAAATGTAGGATGCCAGCAAAGAAAACAAAAAGATCCATGCATTACTTTCTAGGGAGTAAGCATTTCACACACTTCTCTTGATAGGTGGGGGAGGCTGAAGTGTGGCACTCACTTACACACACACGCATCCCACTGGTGAAGAAGATCTCCCTGCAACGCTGGCATTGAGATTCTGTGAAAGCAAATGCAGACCTCGGGGTTTGCCCACTGGCTAATGCACCCTCCCTGATGAGAGATGGGTGTACAGTTAGTCAGTGGGAAAATTCTTTTAGAAATAAGAGGAAGGAAACTTAGTGATCATTGTTCCCAGATCAAGACAGTTTGTGGAATTGTAATAGAGGACTGTTGGACATAATTGTTGCAGAGAAAACGGGAACTAGTGAAGCAAAGCAGAATCCTGAAGCACGTGGTGAGGAATAGTGGAAGGGGCATGAAGGGGAAAGAGGAAAAATAATGCAGAAACACCACTGCACAAGGTTAACTGGGGCATCTCCAGCTGTCCTACTTCCTTTTTTTTTTGGAAATTATTTTAATTTTGTCTAATCCTCACAATTAGACAAGAAGATAATTAATCCAACATTTTTGCAGATTACCAGATTCTGCTTCTGGGGATTCAGTGTTGCCCAGTTATCTTCCTGACCCCTCAGTGCAGAAATTTCCATATGATCACTAAAGGTATCAAGTTCAACATTGCCTGTAGACATTTCCATGGCAGAACCTTCCCTTCTTTTGCTCCCCCTGCTATTTCCCAGTCCCCAATTGGTCCAGAAAGTCACCCCACTTGGGAGGGGATGTTCGGGAGTCAAAGGAGGGAACTAACCCCTTCCCCCTTCGCTGAAGGCCTCCACCTTGCCTTCACTTTTCCTCTCTTACGTGCAGATTTCCACCAGTGATCAGAGTTTTTCTTTGTTGGTGTTTATCCTAATGAGTGTAATTGCTTTGCTCCTCATTTCATGAGACTCAAGTCTGCTTACTTTTAGAACATGACTGTGGAATATTGATTAGCCCAGATTATCTCTTCAGAACTACCTACATTCACAGTTTCTTAAAAATTTATAGATTTCAGGCTGTTGCTCCCTTCCAAATCTCACACCATCCTTTTGATAGGATTTGATGTCTGGTGTTCATGGAGTGTTGAAACATTTTATTACCAAGAAGGATAAAACACTCCAGCTATTTGGAGCCAGAAGTCCTTTTTGGCTTCTATTCAATGCTTGCTCATTTGTCTGTTCAGCGTAAAGCTGCACTGGAGATGCCTTCTTATTCCACTGAACCTCAGACTCTCCAGTTGTCTCACTGACAAAAGGAGCTCTAAGGGCCATAGCCAGTAATCCTGAGGTTCAGAGTAAAGAGACTCCTGCCCCAAACATTAAGAGTGGTATGCTCTTGGCTGGAAAATGAGCCAGCTTTTGAGCACTAGCCATCTGATATGTTTGGCATCTTGGCTTCCCAAACTGGGTTTGGCTGCCCCAGAACATGGAATGATATTTCCAAGCTTGGGGGCAAACAAATTTGGTGGCTATTTTATTCTCTGTCCTCCCTGCCTTGCTGTCCTGAACATTTGGCTACAGGGCCTGGAAGGGAGGAGGCACCGGGGATGAAGTTTAATTGACAGAAGGGTGGGAGCATCTGCATGGAATGAAATGGGCCCTTGCAGCAGAGCCAAAGGGAAGGTGCTGGAAGCATGGCAGTGGCTTTTCCCTCTCTTATCGTAGCCTCCAGATGTCTAGGACTACATCACTCATGGCCATTCTGCCCGCTTGGTTTTGTAGTCCAACACATCTAGCTAGTGGGGCCTGGCCAGGGAAGGCCACTGTATGCAGCTGAGGCGGCTGTCTTTTTCTTTCTCTCTTTTCATTTTAGCCGTTTTGATTTCTTTTGTAGTTTTTTGGTTTTGCTTTTTTTGTTCTGGATGTTAACTGTAAATAACTTGGCCTTTTCTCCCCTCCTCCCAAGAACCTCTCACAGGAGACTTCCAAATACCATCCGTCCTCAGCCTGGAGAATCCATATATAAACCAAATATTTTGAATATTTTTTTTCTTCCTCTCTGCTGGCTTTTTTTTTTCCACCATAGCGTAGACAGTCAGGGCGTTCACTGTGCACAATGCAGTGACTAGCTGAGTGTCGCTTGGCAGGATGTAGGCAGTGTCAGGGACCCGCAGGCACTTCTTACTCATTTTTGTTATTTTTTCCAAAGTCCTGCGGCCCAGCATGAGAGAGAGAGGTTCCAATCTTGGTAAACCCAGGTGTGGTTTTTTTTTCCTTTTCTTAAAACCCGCCGAAGAAAACTCTTCGATTGGAAGGCTCCGAGTGTGACTCCCCTCAGTGTATGTATGACGTGTTCTGTCTTCTTAAATCAGAGCTGGGAGAAAAAAAAAATCTAAAAGCTTATCTTTGTATTTGCAAGGAAAAACAAAAAGTATAGAAGGAAATGGTGCTTTGGATCTGGTTGTGTTAATTTCCGCCTGTCCCTTTTTAACTGCCTTCCCCAACTGATGCTTTTACAAGCTTCGCCCTTGCCACCTCCAAGAGCCATCTTGTGTCTCCAGGGAGTAATGGCAATGCAGGATGAGGTGGGGGGGTCGGGGGAGGGTTATCAGAAATGACCAGAGATCTTCCAGAGAGCTCCCTGCAGCATTTAGCACCTTAGGAAACTAGCCCTCCCCAGTGGCCACTTGGAGATCCGGGGGCAGGCCAAGTTTTGTCCAGTTGAGCTGCTGTCAAAACAAAGGGATAGTTTTTGTGTCTGTGTAGCACCAGCAGGTTGCTGTGGAGCCTGTCGACAGGATGGAAACACACACCCTGCCCAGCTTGAAAGGTTGTGGGTGCTGACCAGGTTGAGGAGACCTGGAGTGCAGAGAAGAGAGGCAGGGGAGGGTCTCAGTGTTATGGGAAGGAAGGGAGGGAGCTGGCGAGCTTCTGCAGACAGAATGAGGCCATGGGGTGGGTGCTACCCAGACTTTGGCGGGGAACAGCACTGTAAAAATTAGCACCTTACGTCCAAGCAAGGGCAGGCAAGCTTGTGGGGAGAAAGATTCAGGATGAGAGAAGAATCATGGCTAGAGAACCCCAAAAATAGGGGGCTGAGAATGATGCAGAGAGTGAAAGGAGATGGCTGGAGCAAGGTCCTGAAGGGAAGAGGAGAAGGTTCTGTTCCAATTTGGCCAGGGGATTTTGGGTAGGCAGGCAGGTGGCAGTGGAGGAAGAGGAGGCAGCAAAGACAGTAGTCCCTTCCCCACAGTGGTTCTGGCCGTTACTGAGGTGGGGCCCTCTCACACTATCTAGTTGTAGCAATATGATTCCACTTTAACTGCCATGGCTGCATCCTAGGGAATCTTGGGGTTTGTAGTTTGGGGAGGCCCTAGAAAAGCTTTCTGGGTGAGAATGACAGGCATCCCCCCACTTTTTGATAACTCGTTTTTCTAAGTTCTGCTCTTTTGACCATTACAAATTCTAGACATGTACTGTTCTTTCAATGTGGGATCTGCTTTTTGATCAGTTCTTCTCCCCTTGCCTTCTTCCTGGAGGGCACAGGAGGGAATTCCGGAGGCCCGCTTGATGAGCCTCTGGAATTCCCTCCCGTTCCCCCCAGGAAGAAGGCAAGAATTGACCAAAGACTGGGTTCCACTTTTCAGCCAGTTCCACTTTCCGACAGTGCTGTGGTCCCTCACCATCAGATCAGAAGGGGGTGCCAGTATAAACACTCCTCCCTCAACTGGAAATCCTGGGATTCCAAGGGAGGAGCTCTGGCACTGGAATCATATTGCTATAATTGTGTAGTGTGGAAGGGCCCGTGGACTCGGTCTGCTCCCACCATCTTGTTCCCCTGGTAGAAAAAACTTCTAGTGGGAAGCTGAGGGGAAAAACTTCTCTCTCCCTCTTGCCCAGTTTAGCGCCACTCAACATCCTCTCTTTCTGAACCTAAAACTGGCAGTAGACCTCTGAGTGGGGAGAGGGGCTTCTGGCTGCCCCAGAGAGACTCAGAACTCTGGCACGCAGGCAAACCATTCTCAGTCCTTAGAGTTTCCCTCTGCCAGTACCATTTTTTGCCAGAAGTTACTCAGCCCATCCCTGAGCTTCCCTCTCTCCTCCGTGCCATGAAAAAAAAGCAATGGCTCCTGGACTGTCTCCCGTCCTCCCTTGCTTTGCATGTGTGAGTTAGTGACCGAAGGGCAGTGCTCCCAATCCCTTCTGCATGTATTTTGGGGACTAACATGCATCTCTTTCCTCTTCCCTTTCTTTTCTGTGTGTGTGTGTGTTCCTCCTCCTCACCTTTCCCCTTCCTCCCATCCCTGATCATTTGGGTTCTGTTCAGGTTCCGGTCCAAGTACCACCCAGATGAGGCCAGCAGGCGGAAGCAGGAGGCGCACAAAGCCCTCCAGAACCGCCTCAGCGTCTTCCTGTACCTCATGGACAATGGCTGGTTTGAGGGCTTGCAGCTGGACATCGACAAAGCCAACGCCATCATCAAAGTCCTGGACGCTGGTGGGTTGGGATGGTCCTGGAGGACGGTTTTTAATTTTTTTAAAAATTTATTTGAATTATTCATTATGGATACGAATTACATACTACATTTATATTTCATCCCTTCCCCCATCCCTGCACCAAGCCCTAGAACGGTATTTCATAATTAATGTTTTTCCCCTTTGTGTGGTATATCAGTTTAACTTTATCATCCACATCCTCATAGCCCTATCCTTTACCAACTCAATCAGTTTCTCCCACTTCCTGGACTAGTTCTCTTCTCTCAGCTGACCTAGACATAACCTTCTCTTCTTCAATATAAAAACAAACAGCATGTAGTCTGCCACATAGTATTTCTATCTATTAAGGTCCCACTTTTCTTCATCCTTCCACTCATAGGCAATCACTGCCTGTGCAGCTATTAATAATTGTTTCATTAAGTATTTCTCCTCTCTTTGTACCCCAATATCCTTAACATTAATAATCGGCCATCTTTTCCCCTATAATTCTATTACTTTCCTGTTCAATTTCTTTCAAAAATTTTGGTATTTCCCCCCTCCCACCACATATGAATATAAGTTCCTTTAGAGCCACATCCATGCTAACGTTCAAATAGCATTCTTTTATAGATGTAAGATAATTGATGTGTTCTATACTGTCTTCCTATTAATTCCATCTGTTGTTCTCTAATTTTATTACAGTCATCCTTCTACATTCACTAGGGTTGGGGGCACAGGACTCATATGAAAGTGGAAAAACTGTGAATAATTCTAGGCCCTCCCAGCCATTATTAACACACAAAAAAGTATGATCACTTTATTCAACCCATCCTGGATTCCTTTGAGGCATCACAGTCCCTTCACAAAGCAGAAGTGGGCGGCTGGTGGAGCTTACTGCTACCTCCACTGCTGGCCATACTATTTTGAATGGGGACTTACAAGCCTCATTCACAGATTCTCAGTTTCACGAGGCTTGCAGTCCATATTAAGAATGGCAGCAGAGGTGACAGGAAATAATTCGTGAATAATCAAATCTGTGAATCCACTGTGAAACCCGCAAATGTGTAGGGCTGACTGTATTTAGGGAGAGTGAACAGAGAGTATTTAACTGTACTCACCTTTAAAATATATTGTGCACCGCCTTAAGTCCCATATTAGAAGAAAGGTGGGATATAAACAAATTTAATAGATTAAAATAAATTTTATTTTATGCTGTACTTGAGCATGCCTATATAGGAATAGACATGCATAGAGTGCACAGGTGGTCCTTGCAGACTCCTTCCAGCTTTAACATTCTCTGATTCAAAACAAGCTCTGTATTTTTTGTCTCCCTTGCAGCCGTCATTAAGATGGAAGGAGGGACTGAGAACGACTTGAAAATCTTGGACCAGGAGGAGGAGGAGGAGGAACGGCAGGAGAAGGCAGAGCTGGGGAAGAAAGAGGACGGCCGGCTGTCAGAGCTTAAAGGCTCAGAAAAAGATGACAAGAAAGAGGAGGCTAAGAAGGTGAAGCTTGCAGTGGAAGCTTCTGGAAGAGGTGGGGGTGGGGGATGTTTGTGATAAGAAGGAACGATGTGAAGGATGTGACTCAGGGTAGGGAAGGTGTGGCTCACAGGCTGGGTGTGGCCACTGAGCACAACTTTTCTGGGGCCCCACTCCCCCTCCTCATTTAAAAGCAATTGTGCTAATTTTGGAGAAATTCCTTTTCCCTAAAAAACCTTGCTAAAGACCCCTCAAACTGTCCATAAATGCAGCACTTGAAGTCTCCAGAGCGCCATAACCCCAAAATGGGGAGAGGGAAACCCAGAAATTGACCTGGGTGGGGGCCAGAAATGTTGTGCACCCCAACGCAACAGTGGGACCAGGTATGGTGCACAGAGGGGAAAACTGGCCCCTGTGAGTTGGCCCACCTCTGCTGCCCCTCAACCGTTGTCTCTCTATCTTGCCCCTGTCGCAGCTGAACAGAAGTTGTGGGCAGGAAGTTGGTGGCCATTTAGACCGCTTCCAGTCCCTGATGTTCTTGGAATCATAGAATCCTGTGTCTGGAAGAAACCCCAGGGGCCATCCAGTCCAATCCCACTCTGCCATGCAGGAATGCAAGTGAAGCACTCCCTTTGACATGGCCACCCAGCTCCTGTTTAAAAACCATGAAAGAAGAAAGAGATTCCAGTAAACTCTACTGAGGCGGCAGCAGCAGATTCCGCTGACAAACTGCTCTTACTGCCAGAAAGCTTTTCCCAAGATTTAAGTGGAATCTTTTTCTGAAGTTTGAAGCCATTGGTCCATGTCCTAGTCTCTGGAGCAGCAGAAAACCAGCTTGCCCCATTCTCCATATGACATCCCTTCCAGTATTTAAACATGGCCACTGTGTTAACCTTCTCTTCTCCAGGCTCAGCATCTCCAGCTCTCTAAGCCACACCTCAGAGGGCTTCATGCTTTCCAGGCCTTTGACCATGGCGCTCTTTTTGTTCTCTCTCCTAGACCAGCGACGAGGAGACTGCAGAGGACAAAGCTAAGAAGGCCTCAGAAGAGGAGGAGAAGCGGGCGGAGAAGAAGGAGGAGACAGAGAAAGAAACCAAGAAGGTAGGGATCACTTTGGGGGCTTCCAATGTCTCTGGTCTGGTCTGCTTTCCCTACCAAATTGAATCATTTAAGCTGATGTTATAAAGTATCTGGAAATGTTGCAGTACAGAGTGGGGCAATAGTATTTAATACACAAATAAAAAGGGTTGTGGGTGGCAGTGGGAGGATTGTGAGAGCGGATGGCTGTCCAGCTCCCTTAGGGTGCAAAGGTTGGCACTGCCACAGGGAATCACTCAAGCAAGCCCTGCCTACCTGAGTGGGCAAAAAACCTGGAGGAGCTGCTCTGTAACGTTGCCAGGGCCCCACTGCACTCACTTCCCAGGCCAGCTAAGGCTCAAAAGTTTGTCAGAATGAAACGGAGTAACAGGTGCATCAAAACAAGGGTTTATTGCTTACGTGAAGGTATGAATTGGGATGCCTTAATAAAGACCAAGACAGAAAGCAAAGTTTGCTCACGTCCCTTCAGCTGATCACAACAGTTCTCCGTGATAGCCACTGCTCACCAGAGTCCCCACAACAGCTTCCTCAAAGTCCCCGTTTTCTGGGCGGGGGCACCGCAAAGAATCTGGTATTTCTTGACCTTTAAATAATCTGTTTCCAAGACCAGGGTGGAAGGAATGATCCCATCCGAACAAATGAAGAGGTTCCCAGGCATTCTAGGAGGGAAGCATTCTTATGTGTCCCTGCAGCATGAGTTGACTTTGAGCAACCTGCTAGAGAAACGGCAGCTGCCAAAAACTACATTATTCGCTACAGGCCTGTTTGATTAAACAGTAAACACCTGGTCACTTTGTTGTGGACCTTCAAGTCATTTTGAACTTATGAACTTATGCTCATGGCAAACCTATCACTGAGTTTTCTTGGCCAGATTTGTTTGGAGAGGGTGATGCCTTTGCCTCCCTCTGAGGCTGAGAGAGTGTCACTTGCCCAAGGTCAACCAGTGGGTTTCCATGGCCGAAAAGTTGGGATTTGAAGCCTAATCTCCAGAGTCGTAGTCCACTACACTACGCTGATTCTCCATTACTGTGTTATGCATCCCTTAAAGATAGAAATCATTCTTATAGGGTGAATGTGAGAGCTAAGAATCACCCCTCACCAGTTCTTCCGGACATTCCAGGTCCTTACAAGAACTATTAAAAAAAATCTTCCCATGTGACAAAGAAGTCCAGAGTCTATTCTAGGAACAGAATTGTGGAAATGCAGCAATAAATATTAGGATTGCTGTCCAGAATGAGGTTAAAGCCCAACATATTGGGTGCCCCCCCCCCGGTCATGAGGCAGATGGCTTTTCAGATCCTTTTTGGCACTGTGGCCCAGTGTTAAGAGCTGTTCCATGGCCTCAGTGGATGCAAACTCTTGTGTCAATGTGTGTTTGTGTACTGTCCTTTGCCTCATTTCCTTTAAGATCCAGAGACCTACCTGAAGCTCTGAGAAGTTCAGTCCTTCCCTCTTCCCATCCCATGGCTGGTTTTTGCGGGTCCACTGAGGACTTGGCCCCGGGTGTCATCGGTCTGTGCTTGACCAGGGCCCTCCTGCTTTCTCTAAGACGTAATCTCAGAGGCAGAAATATAAGCCCTGAACAGACTAGCAGCTCTGTGTCTTATGCCAGATTCAGCCAAGCTGCACCCAGTGCCCAGTGCTGGCCGGTGCTGCTGTTTCTGCCCTCTGACGGCAAGGCTCTTAGAAGTTAGAGGTGGAACCAGCAGGCCCCGGATGCCAGAGACACGAATTGTGAATTTCAGCAGTATGAAGTCTCTTTTCAAAAGGGGGAGTTCAGGCAGGGGAGCATCCTTGGGGCTGGGTTGGCTGTCAGGGTAGGAACAGACATCACTGACTCTCTTGGACGCTCTTTGAACCCACAGACCAGCCATAAGCGCAAGAGGAAGCGCAGCGGGGATGACAGCTACGACGAAGGCAGCGTTTCCGAGTCCGACTCTGAGTCAGAAAGCGGACGCCCGGAAGACGACGACAAAGAAGGTGTGTAGTTGGCATGGCTGGCTCTGATATTGGTGCAGTCGTGTGCTTTCCTCAGAAAAGCAGAACTGGGAAATTTTCTGGAAAACTTTTGTTACCTGTAGTGATTTTTAGTACACTAGGTTTACACGTTACAGTCAAACACATGAAAAGCCCAATGTGGAAATTATCTTACTGGAATACTTGTAATAGTGTAAAGAGAGTAGCACTAAGGTCACAAATAAAAGTGAGCTGGGTCTGATAATCTTGTGTCAACAGTTTACGTCCTTTTGCTGAAGTGTAACACTGGGACCTTCAGCTTCACTCAGTCATTCTCTGCACTGTTGACCAGTTGCACTTCAGGCCGAGAAACACCTGATTTATTACATCTAGTTGGACATTTTATTTCACTAGGGGGTGGATGTGAGTCTGTGGCCACTGGCAGTTTATCACGTGACTGTTTATACTTGTGCAGTAGAAATAACCTTAGCAGGGCACTTGTTTGTTAGTCTGTTCTTTTGAGCACAATGGTTTGTCAGGGCTTGTAGTGCCGCCTGCAGGCCATATATGGCCCTGGACCCCACTTTGTGGCCTCTGAAGCCTTCCGCTAGCTCCCCAAAGCCCCCCAACCTGACAAAACATTTTTGGGAAAAAAGGGTATATTATGAGCCAGGTTTTGCTCCAGACCCACACACAGAAAGCCCTCGAATGTGTGAAAACACATGAACCCCTGTGAGCACTTCAGAAGCCAGTGCAATTGCCAAATACCCCTATTTTCACCTGCAGTCCCCCTCAAAATGGGGTGTAACATCATTGCCTGTCACCATTTTGGGGGGACTGCAGAGGCAGGTTGGGGTGGGGGTGGCAGTGAAATTTGCCCCAGTCCCTACACAGTTGATTACCCAAATCTTAGAAGAATAAGATCTTTATATTATCTACAGGTTGTTCATGCTCTTTCTGGAAATCTGAAACTCTCCACACCTGGAAACTTTTGAAAAGAGGAACCCAGTCTTCTTCCAGTAAGGAACATGAGGGAATAGGGGGGCATGCTTGGGACCACATGTGTGTGCAGTACCAAGCAAGCATCCATAATTTCCTCGTGTTCCTTACAGGAACAAGGCAAGAGGAGAAGAACTGGTATAAGGGCAGACCCCACATTGAAAGAACAGTGTATTTGCCATAATTATACAACGGTGTATGTACAACAGTAATATACAACGGTATATAATTTACAACCATTGAAATTTACCATTTAAAGTGTATGTGAAACACATACGAATTTGTTGTTTAGACAGCAGTCTCATCTTCAAAGTACCTTATTATGTATATGCAAATATTCCAAAATCTGAAATAAAAAGAACACTTCTGGTCTCCAGCATTTCAGATAAGGGAGGCTCAGCCTGTATTTAGCTGATCTAACATGCTTATTTCCTGTTCAGCGGCCGGATTGCTATGGAAAGAGGAGAGGAATTTTTCCACTCCATGTCTCTGCTTTGGTGGGAGTCTGGTGGTGGGATTGGTAGCCAGGATGGGACCTAGGTTGCCCTCCAGGTCTTGTTGAGCTTTGATTCCCAATATCTCTGAGCCAGTGGTGAAGTGGGCTGTGAGTTGTCTTCCAATGACAGCTAAAGGGCTGCATGATTCCCACCTCCTGATCCTCAGCCCTTTCTCCTCTGGAGTAGCCCAGCAATGAGAGGGATGGAATGAACTGGGAAGAGGTCTTGCTCTGAAGTGTGTACCGTCTGTTTTGGACCTGTAGATGAAAAGCCCAAAGAGGAGAAGGCAGCCACTAAAGATGGCGAGGAGTCTCCCAAGACCAAGGAGAAAGACGGGGAGCCCAAGCCTCGCCCCCTCCACAAGACCTGCTCCCTCTTCGTGCGTAACATCCCCCCCAACATTTCTCAGGCTGAGATTGTGGCGGTGAGTTGAATCGAGACAGAGTCGGTTCGTAGACTCACAGCATGCTAGAGCTGGAAGAGACCCCAGGATCATAGAATCATAGAGTTGGAAGAGACCCCAGGGGCCATCCAGTCCAACCCCATCCTGCCATGCAGGAACCCACATCAAAGTATTCCCAACAGACGGCCATCCAGCCTCTGCTTAAAAACCTCCAAAGGAGGAGACTCCACCACACTCCATTGAGGCAGCAGCAGATTCCACTGCCAGACAGCTTTGACTGTCAATAAGTTCTTCCTGAGGTTCAGGTGGAATCTCCTTTCCTGTAGTTTGAATCCATTGCTCCTTGTCCTAGTTTCTGGAGCAGCACAAAACAAGCCCGCTCCCTCCTCGACATGACATCTCTTCAAATATTTAAATATGGCTATCGTGTCCCCTCTTAATCTTCTCTTCTCCAGGCTAAACATCCCCAGCTCCCTCAGCTGCTCTTCAGAGGGCTTCATGGCTTCCAGACCCTTCACCATTTTGGTTACTGTCCTTTAGTGTGGCAGCTGCCATACTGTCCTTTCCCCTCAACTACACTATAGGCCCAAATTTCAACAAACACAGCTGGGGGTGTGGAGTTGCAAGGCCTTAGGGGGCACCCCACCTACAAGGAGGGTTTTGAAGAAATGCCTGTCTTTCCATGGCTCCTCTACCTGGTGTTCACTGTTGGCAACAACCTCAGAACACCAGCAGTTCCGAGCATGCTTAGAAACAGATAAGACTGGAATCTGGAGTCAAGGTGCAGTGGGGATTTCAGCTGTCTTTCTGAGTGTCAGCTTTAAATGGGTTGGGGAAGGAGGGCAGTGGGATCACCTGGCTGGATTTCTGTTCTGTTCCGGCTCTAACTATTTTCCTTCCTCTCCCTTAGTTTTACAAAAGGTACCCTGGCTTCATGAGAGTGGCACTATCAGATCCCCAACCAGAAAGAAGGTAATGTCTGTTCCCCTTCTGCCCACTTTTCCATCTCTTTGACCTGCCTCAAGGTAAACATTGTAGAGCCAGTGTGGTGTATAGTCAGCACTCCACATTTGCAGGTTTCACTTTCACAAATTTGATTATTTGCGAGTTTCTCTAGCCTCTCCCCCCTGATCCCGAAGTGCTGCTTTTCCGGGGGAAGCTTCCCTCTTTGTGGCAGCCTGATTTCTCAGCACCACTAACCTGATGCCCCCCTGCCACAAACCCAAGGAAGGAGATGGAAAAGAGAAAAAAAATATAGGGCTGCCATGCTGACCCATCCTCTTTTCATCTCCTTTCCCTGACCTAATTTGGACCCTGGGTACCTGTTCTCCCCACTATGCTTTGGCCTTCTTCCCACAGACACACACGTACACTTTGATACCTGCAATTTTTCCACTTTTGTAGGGGTCTTGTGCCCCTAACCCTGGCAAATGTGGAGGGCCAACTGTAGTGGTTTGTTGGACTAGGCCTCTGCGAGTCCAGAGTTCTTGTTGGGCCACAGAAAACCCCTGAGTGGCCTGGAACAAGTCCCACTCTCTCAGCCTCAGAGGAAGGTAGGGCTGGCAAATCCCTTCTGAAGAAATTTGGCTGAGAGCACTCTAGGACAAGGTCACAATGTTTTGAATGTCAGTGTGCGGTACAGGCATACCTCACTTCTCACTGACTCATTTTCTAATGTTACGCACTTTTGACCATTGTAAATTATAGACATGTGCTATTCTTTCCATGTGAGGTCCACTCTTTTGTCAGTTCTTCTGTTGCCTTCTTCCTGGAGGGAACAGGAGGGAATTTCGGAGGCTTGCCTAGCGAGCCTCTGAATTTCCCTTCTGTTCCCTCCAGGAAGAAGGCAAGAGGAGAAGAACTGATAAAAGACTGGGTTTAGCTTTTCAACGAATTCCACTTTCCAACAGCATTCTGGTCCCTAACCTGTTAATCAGGGGATGCCTGTACTAGTTTGAGTTTTGGACTAGGGCTCTGAGAGTCTAGAATTCAAATCCCTGCTCAGCCATGGAAGCCCACGGGGTGATCTTGGACAAGTTCCACTCTTAGCCTCAGAAGAACACAGAGGATAACACCCTAACCCTAACCCTAACCCTTACGATTCAGTCTTGTCGCGTAGACCTTAGGAGAGAGTCAGAGCCCACTGGAAGGCACATGAACAGTGGTCGGTGTTACAGCAACGATTCTTTATGAACAAGTACCACTGTGAAAGCATGAGCGAGACCTGGCCTAGAACCCTCTTGTGGGCTTAGTCTGCGTGTGACCAGGGATTACTCAGGAGGTACCCAGGACCTGCTTACACAATATTTCATTTCCTAGCTGGTCAGTGGCAGCCAGGTGGGGCAGAGACACAGGTTCACACACCCTCAGACTCAAATGGCAATCTTGTGCGTCTGTCCAACGGCACGGTCCCCTTCCCAGGATCAAGTCAGTCCTTGTTTCAAATATCTCTGTAGGCTTAATACTCCAGGGTGGTTTTGGAGAAATCTCTTCATCACTGTTCCTGAAAAATTCTTCTTCAAAATGAAGCTCTGGGAGCTGATTCCAGCACCACAGTGGTGAAGACTTTATTAGAGTACACACAAGAACTTCCTTGAAAATCCTCATCTCCCTCCAGCAGTACAAAACGTAGACATCAAGCAACAGGCAGGATCTTTTCTTTGCCAGTCACTTGGCAGCTCTCAGCTTCTGAAACACGTGGTTTAAATTCAGAGCAGAACATGACAAGCTGCTGTGTTCTGTACCTGCCCTACCTTGCAAGACAGTTGTTTCCATAAAACAAGAGAGGCCTTGGAGGAGAAGGGGGATCCGTATTCAGTGCAGAATTGTACCAAGTAAGGACAACAGCAGGCCCACTTGCTGGTGTGGTGTGTGTGGAGTGGGGGTTCAGCATATCCAGTCTGCCTGCTTACCTTTCTTCCTTGTTTTCAGGTTCTTCCGAAGAGGTTGGGTCACCTTTGATCGCAGCGTCAACATCAAGGAAATCTGTTGGAACCTCCAGAACATTCGGGTAAAGCCAAGAGGGAAGGGGGTGACTTTGGGATAAGCTGATACTGTCCTTCTCCCAACCCTGGCTCCTGAAGGGGGTCCCCCAGTGTGCTTTACCACACAGGGTTGAGAGGGGAGGAGTGCCTTCTTTGTGTTACTGGAACCCTCTGCCTCGTTTCTGAGCAGCGTCTGATGGAGTCCATTCCAGCACTGGGTGGGGCAGAGGACAAAATGTTAGGGCCCAAAATCCCAGCAGATTCTGAGTTTAAAGCTCCTGGGGAAAAGCATTTCAGGCCTTTAGTAGAGGAAGAAGTGGGATATGGGGATCTTCTGCTTATCCCAGACAGCTGGATGCAGTCTCCAGGTCCTGCAGTTCTCTTTTCTTAAACAAATTTCTTTATGCTTTCTAGAATTCAAAGGTTAACAAGCAGATAATCCCTACAACATATTCCCCCTGAAATTAATAATATTTAAAAGAAAATGTTGAATGTAATCATGTATATACAGTGTGAAGTCACCCATAAATTATCTATTTATTCATCCTTATGTAATGACTGCTAGTAGTTGCTGTCTTGAGTGTGTTTGCTGTGTCACACCATGCCAAAAATCCAGCTGCTTGGAGATTTACCTTTGCCATTCAGTTCTTAGAATACCAGGCTGCCACAAAGTTGACGTCCTTTATTTCTCTTCTGATCTTATGATAACAGATGGTTAATTTTTCTCCCAAGTACAATTGGCCATATTCTGTTAAGGTACTGATGAAATGACAGTTCTTGGAAATTTCCCCAAACTCTTAGGGAAGACGTTTGAACCCTTTAGAATTGAGGGTGGGGGGTCTTCTGTCTACCTTGGAGAGTCAAATTCATCCCCCAGGTCCTGATGTCCCCTCTGCCCCTTGCGCTGAACTCACCTCACCTCCTCTTCCTCCTCCACTTCTCAGCTGCGGGATTACGAGCTGAGTCCCGGGGTGAACCGTGACCTGAACCGGCGTGTCCGCAATGTCAACGGCATCACCCAGCACAAGCAGATTCTACGCAGCGACATCAAACTGGCAGCCAAACTGATCCACACAATGGACGACCGCACCCAGCTCTGGGGGGCCGGAGAGGCCCGCCCTGCCTCTGAAGTCTCGGTGAGTTGCACAGTGGGGAGAGAGGGAGAGAAGACTGTGTCTGTGTGGTGAATGATCTCATATTTTGGTCTTAGATGGCTTAATACATCCTCAAAGGGACAATTGGAGCTGGAGGTCTTGCGATCTCTGAGAGCACGGGGGCACTGTTGTCATCTCAGGTTGCCTGGTGGCCAAAACTCCCCATTCCATTGTTGTTGTCATCGTGTGCCATAAGGTCATTTCCAACTTAAAGCAGATTTAGTTAAGGAGGTGTGCCTTCATCTGAGGCTGAGAGAGTGTGACTTGCCCAAGATCACCCCGTGGGTTTCCAAATGGCTGAGCAGGGATTTGACTCCTGGTCTCCCGGCCCAGCACTCAGACTGCTACGCCACACTGTCTCTTAAGGGATTTGCCAGGGCTGCCTTCTGAGGCTGAGAGAGTGTGACTGGTCTGAGGCCACCCCGTGGGTTTTCGTGGCTGAGCAGGGATTTCAACTCTGTCTCCAGGAGTCTCAGTCTAGCACTGAAAACACTACAGCACACTGGCTCCACTTTCCCTTGTGAATTCAACAAAGAGTCCTTCAGCACCTTGAAGGCTCACAGAGTATCTGTAGTGTCAGTTATGCAGAGAAATGCAAGAGCCCTGAGAATCAAGGAGCTGGAGGGGCCAGACAGCATAACAGTCCACAGTGAGAGCGTCCCGAAGAGGCAGCCAACCTTGGTTCAGAGTCCCCCAGTGAAGGGGAGTCCACACAGCCACACCCGCAGGAGTCCGTTCCACCGTGGAACAGCTCTTGCTGGCAGGAAATTCTTCCTCATATTTAGCGGGCTCCTTTGAAAGAGAATCATACCACTGTAGGATTTCAAGGGACACGAGAGATCATCGGTTCTAACTCACGTGCCAGTGCAAGAAATCCTGAGCTCAAGCACCCCTGACAGGCGGCCATCCAACCTCTGCTTTATTTTTTTTTAATTTTTTTTTTATTATTAAAATATACTTTATTAAATATACAAAAAGAACAACAAAACAACAAAACACAAATACAATGTTACAGTACAAAACAACAATATTAAACATACAATCATACACATCAAAACAACAATTCTTAATATATTGTATATTGTAAGATCCTCCTTCCCTCAACATGAGGGAACCATACTTACGTTAATTGGATCTACAAAACCATCAAAAAGACTTCTACAAACCCACATACAAACCATTTGTCCCATGAACAATTCTTCTGGTTTCTTATTTCTTACTCACTCATACCAACAACAACAACCACAACAAAGAAGAAAAAGAAAAAACACAAAAAAACAAAAACAAATAAATAAATAAATAACCAACTTGACTTCTTCCACCAAACCATTGGAAAATGTTACTCGATTTTCCAACCTCTGCTTTAAAACCTCCAAGGCAGTAGAATACACTGCCTTCTGATGAGGGAGTCTCTTCTAGCGTCTCACGGCTTTTGCCATCACCTTTCTAACGTTCGGACTTATCACTCGAACCTGTTGGCTCATGTCGTTCACTCTGGAGCAGCAGAAAACAAGCTCAGTCTACAAATAGCCTCAAGACAAGGGCTGGGCAGCTGTGGCTTCCAGTTTTTCATTTTTCTTTCCCCCTTTTTTTCCCCCTTTTTCATCTTTTCTGAGGTTGGTTGACCTGTAAATCCCAACAGCAGGCCCACTG
Organism: Ctenosaura bakeri; assembly: GCA_948474755.1. NCBI lineage: Eukaryota > Metazoa > Chordata > Lepidosauria > Squamata > Iguanidae > Ctenosaura > Ctenosaura bakeri. The sequence goes on from CAOLHI010002603.1 coordinate 17,525, forward strand.
AGGAGGGATGATGGGAGCTGCAGTGTTAATACATCTAGAAAGTGGCAGTTTCAGGATAACCCCCGCCCAGGATGCCAAGGTGGTACAGAAAGGTGGAACTCCAGTTTTTAATGGGGAGGAACGATAGGAAGGGTGGGCCCAGAGTGGGCCTTTCCTTGCACCCCTTTGCCTTCAGGGACAGAGAATTCCAAATCACCTTGATGCAGGGACCTCTTGCTCATCATGTGCTCTTTCTGCTCCCCATTCCCATTGCTCCAGAGCTTGCCTTCACAGAACCCCATCCTCAAGAACATCACTGACTACCTGATAGAGGAGGTGAGCGCCGAGGAGGAGGAGCTGCTGGGGAAAAGCGGGGAGCCTTCCGAAGAGCCCCCCAAGGAGGGGAATCCAGCAGAGATCACTGTGGAGAGAGATGAGAAACTCGTCAAGGTAACTGCAGCAAAGGGACTGCCTTACAGGGGGTGAGTGAGGTCTTTCCCATCTTTCCAAGGGGAGCCCACTTTCCTCAAGGAACCATTCCGGTCATCTCCACCATTCTCACTCTCTCTGGTCCAGGCTGTTAGAAGGACCCTGGCTTCCCGGAAGAGCTTCTTCAAGCCCTGAGGCCTTCGGGTGAAGCCCTTCTCTTTCTGCCACTGCCTTCTCAGCCTCATTTTGGAGGAACAGGGGAGACAGGGCCTTCTCAGTGGCTGCTCCCAGACTTCAGGCACCCTCCCTGAGATGGCCAGGACGGTTTCTCTCTTGCTCTTCTGCCAGCAAGTGAAGATTTTCTTGTCCTATCAGGCTTTTAGGAATCAACCGTGATGGGCTTTTCCCAGGGGGGCTGTGGTGATTTGTTGGGTTTTATATTCTCTTTGGATGGATTTTGAGTGGTTTTAACTCTATAGATTGTTTAGCTGTTTTTTAAAATAACGTATGTATGTGTATATATACATATATATATGTATGAATGTGTGTGTGTATAGGTGTCTCTAGTTTATCTGACAGTTGAGGGACTGGAGCATGGTCAGAAAATGGACTTGGTTGAAAAGTGGAAGCCAGTCTTTCGTCCGTTCTTCTTCTTGCCTTCTCTTGGAGGGCACAGGAGGGAATTCCGGAGGCTTGCCAGGAGAGCCTCTGGAATTCCCTCCTGTGCCCTCCAGGAAGAAGGCAAGAGGAGAAGAACTGACAAAAGAGCAGACACTGCACCAAAAGAACAGCACATGTCCACAACTATTGAAAAAACAATGTCAAAAAATGGGGGATGCCTGCATATGTTGTTAATATTTTCCTATTTTTTAAATTTATACTGGTTTTAATGATTTCTTAAGTTGCCCTAAGTTTCCTTACTGGGAAAAAGGTAGGATAAGAGCATCATCACTCCTTCTGGGTCTGTCCTGAGGGGGATCCAGTCCTTGCCAACCTGTTCCCTCCTTCCTGGCAGGTGCTGGACAAACTCCTTCTGTACCTGCGTATCGTCCACTCTGTGGATTATTACAACACCTCTGAGTATGTCAACGAGGACGAGATGCCCAACCGCTGTGGGATCATCCATGTACGGGGGCCCATCCCCCCCAACCGCGTCACCCACAGGGAAGGTATGGCTGAGGGGGGAGTGTGTGGAGGGGCGAAGCGGGGAGAGGAGAAACCCAAAAAAGCATGGCCGAACTCCGGCTACAGCAGGCGCGGGTAAAATGCCATCCTGAGGGCATGAGGAGTCTGTGACTCTGCCACATGCTCTGGACTGCCCTTTTTTTTTTTTGAGCAAAATTACAACATATAAAAGGAAGGGTGAGAGGCTGAGTTGCTTCTCCTTTTAAATTGGCTGCCTAGTGCTTTTCCACTGTTTTGAAATTGAGCTTCTCTTATCCAAAACACTTGGGATCAGGAGTGTCCTGTATTTTGGATTTTTTTTTTTTATTTTGAATATAGTATTGTTTTGGAAAAGCCTTGTGTCTTGTTTGTTTGCTCCTTGTGTTGTGGATGAGACGCAAGACTGGAGAGAGACTGAGCATCTGTGAAATGCCAGGAATCTTAAATGTAGTGCACAGCACAAATCCACACTTCTCACTATTTCACAGATGCCGAGTCTCTCTCTCTGTCTCTGTGTCTCTGTCTCTCTCTTTTTGCTGCCAACCACCTACTTCCGCTTTCAAGAACAAGAGAGAGGCAGAGGATCTGAAAGACAAACAAGCAGTAACACCACAGCCACCACCTTGAAGGCAGAAGTGGGCAGCTGGTGGCAAAAAGTTTCAGATTTTGGAGGGTTTTGGATTTCCAGATAAAGGAGGCTCAGCCTCTATAAAAGTGGACTTCCAACTTCTTCTGCTTTTGTTCTGTCTCACTGGCATTTTCGGCGGTCCGTGCGGCCCCCTGGTTGTCCTAGGGTGAGAAGACTGGCCCCTGGAACTTCTGCGATTGCTCCCCTCCCAACATACTTGGAGCTTCTTACTGACGCTTTGTTTGCCAAATGGGCAGTGCAGCCTGTGGGAGGGGCTCCATGATGCTTTGTTGCTGCGTCTCGGTGGCCAACATTTGCTTCTCTGATCAGGGAGTACCACTGCGTTGGGGGGCAGCCAGGAATTCACCCCTCAAAACCAAGTGCTAACAAGTGGGAAGGGCGGTTGGTGGTGTGTGTGTGTATGTTGTGCCTTCACATCACCTGTCCACTTGGGGTGACCCCATGAATTGCATGGCGTTTTCTTAGTCAAGGAATACTCAGAGGCAATTCTGTGTGGTCTTAAAACTCCGCACTACTGGACACTCTCCAAACTGAGGTACAGTCTCATCAGCAGCTTTGGCTCATGATGCTAATGGCCTACCGGTTATTATCCAAAAGTTCTCTGAGTGATAGGTTCATTGGATTAATAAAGTTCACTCCTGTTTGCTAATAACCCATCACTTACTCTTTAGGGTATAGTTTGGCTAGGATGATAATCCAGCAGTGGAAACAGAACCTGCAGTTGCCTGCATCTGGGCTCAGTTCTTGGACTCATCACCCTTCGAGTTCCTTTGCGGTTGTGCAGAGGGCTTTCTTTTCCGCTTGCGGTCAGAATCGGATCACTGAATCCCGACTTTTCTGTCTCTGCTGCCTTTCTCCTCAGTGGCCGAGTGGCAGAAGACCTTTGAGGAGAAACTGACCCCCTTGTTCAGCGTCCGGGAGTCCCTCTCCGAAGAAGAGGCCCAGAAGATGGGCAAGAAGGACCCCGAGCAAGAAGTGGAGAAGTTTGTCACGGCCAACACCCAGGAGCTGGGCAAAGACAAGTGGCTGTGTCCACTCAGCGGAAAGAAATTCAAGGTGTGCCAGGGCTCCCTTCTCCTTGACCCCGGGTGCTTGGCCAAGCAGGGAAGGGAAGCCAGGTTTCTAAAGACCTGCGTTCTCTCTTTTTAATCCTACCGGCAGGGTCCTGAGTTTGTCCGGAAGCATATTTTCAACAAGCATGCAGAGAAGATCGAGGAGGTGAAGAAGGAGGTGGCGTTTTTCAACAACTTCCTCATGGATGCCAAGAGGCCTGCACTGCCCGAGCTGAAACTGAACCAGCCGCCGATACCAGGACAAGGTAAGCAGAGAAGCAGAAATCACAAAAGTAGAGGGCTGACTCAAATTGTCAAAACCGACTTTATTCGAGTCTGTCCAGAAATTCTGGAATACAGGTTGGGGTGTAAAGTTGGCTCCCAGACTTGAGGCTTGACTTGAAAGTATCTTGCAAGGACTTGGGACTCGACTCGAGACTTGAAGGTAGAGGCTTGAGACTTGGAGTAAAATACTTAAATTGCATCACTGGTGATTAATTAAACAGATTACTTATTTAAATATATCTGAATCACATCTCTCACACTCCTCCCTTAGGTAATTCTGACCCTGACTCTGGCTAATTTACCTCTGACCCTGACTCTTTCCTGACCTCCCAAACTCCTCAATCCAAGTCTGACAGACCCCCACTCTCACTCCCCCAACTGTCGTATTCCAGCCCTTAAAATCTCTTCTGATGCTCACCCAATTGCCAGGCACTCCCCAAATTTCATACTCTCACCCCTTCCTAACATTTCCTTACCTTACTACACCTATGATATACATTACCATAATTTGTCTTGTAAGTGCAACAACATTTCTCCCCAAATGTCCACCACGTTACAAGGGACATCCTTCAGCTTGTCACACAGTGTGTTCCAGCCTCTGGGGCAGGAAAATGTAGGTCCCTTTGCCTGAAAACCCACAAACAGGAACAAATTGATGTGGATGCTGCCTTCCCAGCTCATTCCAGCTGTGCTGTTTGCATTTCCCACTTTCATTTCTCCTTCCTCCAAACCTCCTTTTTCTTTCCTTTTTTTAAAAACCATTTTTATTAAAAGTTTTTTCAAAGTACAGTAAAAATTATAGATAATTGGAAAAAAAGGAGAAAGAAAAGTAGGATTTAAAAAGAAATATAGACCCATAGAAAGTGTGGCTCCTGACTTTCTTTTCGGTGGTTGTACGTAGATATGGTATAATCAAACCTCCCTCTAAATCTGCATTGTTTGCTTCTTCTGATAACCGTGGCCATTTCCACACTTGTCTGTTATAGCGCTATTATTCCACTTTCAACATCCTATGGAATCCTGGAGTTTGCCGGCCGCTCCCTAAACTGGAAACCCCAGGATTCCATTAGATGTTGAAAGTGGAATAATAACGCTATAACAGTCTTGTGTGGAATGGCCCAAATCTTGTTTTTGTTATGTGCTTTCAAGTCGTTTCCAATTTATGGTGACCCTGTTGTGGAGTTTTCTGGGGGCTGAGAGTGTGTGACTTGCCCAGGGTCATCCAGAGTGAGTTTCTGTGGCCAAGCAGAGAATCAAACTCTGGTTTCCAGGGTTCTAATCTGACACCTAAAACTCTACAACAAATCTTACTAATTGTCAGTACCCATTTTCTTTTTTTTGCAAAAAAGGCTGTAAGGGGTTTCCAGTCTTTCTGAAATGTTTCCAGTGACTTTTCTCTGACCAAGCCAGCTAATTTGTCCATTTCTGCCGGATTGGTCAGTTGCAACAACCGTTCCTCCCTGGTAGGTAATATTGACGTCTCCTTGCTGCTGTGATTGCGTCTCCTTTTTCTTTCCAAGCTGTAGCATGGGATTTTCGCAGCCCTCTTTGTCTCTTGGTTGCAGCTCATTGTGGAGCCTAAACCTCCTTGGTTCTCTCTTTCCAGGCCTGGCCCCAGGGTTGCCATACCCTCCACAGGCACCCCAAGGCCTGATGCCCTACGGACAGCCTCGCCCCCCAATCCTGGGATATGGAGGTACGTCTTTTGGGTCCGGTGCTAGAGAGACATCCCCCCTCGGAAGACCACAGAATCTCTTTAATGGTCAAAGTGTTTTCCCTGCAGTGAAACCAAAGGCTTGGAAGAAGCTACCTTTTTTGGACAATACCTCCCTGAATCCCCCAGCTGGGATCTCCCAGTTGCAGGATTCTGGGAGTTATAGTCCAAAAAGTATAACCTTTCCAAGGCTGAGAAAGCAAGTGGTTTTCCCAGTCATCTGGTACATTACATGTTCTCTTCTTCTGCTACACACCATGGTTGTCAGGCCTGGACCTTGTCTCGTTTTGGGTCTGGACCTTCTTGTTGATCCTGTCGGTTCCTGTATCAGCAGGGGGCTCAGCTAAATTTCTATTACTCTGTTTGTGTAAAGATTGTTTATCCAGGAGAAGATGTTTTTTAAGCCTCTCTTTCAATGATATTTGGATTGTCAGCTTAAAACCGATGGCCAGTTTACTTGACGGTGACATGGACAGGAAATGTGGAGAAACTGCTGTAACTTTTTACATGTGTCTTTCTAAAAGTAGAATAACAAGGACCTTTTAGAATACAGGTGGAGTATCCCTCGTCCAAAAATCTGAAATTCAAAAACCTCCAGAACCAAAAACTTATTGGCACCAGCCTGCCACTGCCACTGTCATGGCGGTGGCAGCACTTCTACTCCTTTCCGTCTCAGATCCTCAGTCTCTCTCCAACCTCACATCTCATACGCAACACAGGTAGCGAACAAATGAGATTGCAGGGCTGGAGAGAGAGAGAAACGAGGCTGGAGGGAGACAAGAGGATCTGTGAAATCGCAGGGATTTAAGCCTAGTGCGCAGCACAAATGCATACCTTCCACCATTTCAGAGATATCTCCAGCCTCTCCATTTGCAGGGCTGATGGGAATTTAGAGGTAAAGATTCAAAAATGTGAACTGAAGATGGGGAACTGTCTGTTTGGTGTGAGGGGAGTTGGTTTACCCCGTGTTTCAATCTGGTGTCAGGATACTGGATGTAGTAATGATACTAATAGGCACACATTTGGGAAGGTGATTTACTATTTTGTTGGGCGAGGTTATGTTTCGGAAGAAACAGTTTAACAATATGTATGATTTACAAACCCAGGCCCCCTTAATGAACTGACAAGAAGGGAAGCAAGACCACCAGGACCGCCCAAAGGCACTCTGCTGACCTGGTGGTGGGCAGGAGTGTGATATTTCTTCTCGTTGGTCTCTTCACAGGCGGACCCCCTTACCCGCCTGCCCCGTACGCAGCTGGAAGGGGGAACTACGACACTTTCAGGGGGCAGGGTGGATATCTGAACAAACCACGAAACAGGTAGGCCGGAGTATAGCTCAGGGTGGGCAGCTGCGGTGGGAGGAGGGGTTAAATTTCACATCCCATTTTCAGCAGGAAGCTGAAACCAGATCCCACAGCTAATGGCAGTTTCTAGGCTTGTTGGGGATATTATTTGAAGCCTATTTGCCGCTCTGGAGGTCTGAAAGAAAAATTTAGGGAGGGGACTCGGGGACTAGGGGGTGCAAAAAGAGGGTGGGGTGTACAGGACCTCCAGAGCATCCTCCCTCCTCCATTCTGAGCTGGAATAGGCTGTATTTCCAGGCCTCCCCAGACTTTGATACTGACCCACATCACTCCTATAAAATAAGCTTTATTGGTGGTAAGTGGCTGCAGCTGGCCACCTACAGCAGAGGAGGGCGGCCATCACACTCCCTTTGCTGATGGGCTGTCCGCACCTGGGGGCAGAACCGGGTCCCTCAGCAGCTAATTTTGCCCAACCGCCCCAAAGGCCAAGACTCCAGTCCCTCCTGGGGGGCCAAATGGAGAAGGCCTGTGCTGGGTGAACCTTTCTCCCCAGGGCACCAACTGGGGGAGTTCAGGTGTGGCCCATTTCCCATCCCAGTACCTGTGAAAACAGTCCAGGCAAGCTGCCAAAAAGGGAAGTTGATTTACCCTGCCCTGTTTTCAGCCTTGAATTGCCAGGCTAAAACAGAAGCATAAACCAGCCAGCAGCGCCTACCAGGTAGAAATACAGATTCCTGTATGTGCCTTTGGAGAGCTGTGACCCTGTGGCCGTGATGTTGACAAGGACTCTAACTCCCCTCTGGCTGGCTAATTCAGGGGCCAAGCTGTCTGCGCCACAGACAGGCCCTTCTGCCGCCTTCTGTTTCCCATGAATGGTGGCGGGAGTGGGGGAGGACAGCGCCCCACCAGCAGGTGAGAGGGGCGGGCCCTGGCATCTCCAGTTCACCTGCCGCATTTCTCCGCAGGATGGTCCGAGGCGACCCCCGGGCGATCGTAGAGTACAGAGACCTGGATGCCCCGGAAGACGTTGATTTTTTTTGAGTGAGAAATCCTGCCAAGCTGAGTTTAAATTTCTTTTCCTCCCGAGTACTGTGTTTTTTTTACGGAATAATGCCCTTGTCCTTTTCAGCCCTCCCTGCGTGTGTTTGCCTCCCCTCCTCCCCACTTCAGTACACATTTTTAGCCTGCATCCCTCGTGTGTGTACTTTTTATGTTTTGGTTCCAATTGGATTTCAATAAACTCCTCGACCGGACACCCTTCTTGTGGTCTTGGTGCTGCGCTGTCGTCACATATATTTGGCTGAGTACGAAGAGTAAGAGCGTTTCTAGCCACGCTAAGGTGAAAAGTGGGGTGAAATTAGCAACCACCAATGACAAGTCCTCAGATGATGTGGCACCTTCCAAGTGGTGTCGCTTTTGTAATTGTGCTCTTGTGAGCCTTTTTTAGGCCATTATGTTCAGGTGTTTTCTCAGCCTGTTTGGAATTCTGGTGAGAGCATCGCTCACCACCAGGGCCACGGCTGAATTATCCCCTGATTCGTAGATTCTTAGAGAGGACCTGAATCGCTGATGGTCCAAAAACTTCAGTAACACCCGAGTGACTGTGAAACCAAGATGGATGTTGATGTTGATGGTATTCCACATGGAGTGTAAGTGTCCCACCTGCCAGTCTCTATCTCGCCCACTCACACGCATATGCACAACCACACACAGACACACACACCACCTTTTCCTTGTGCAGCGAGCTAGATAAGGAAGGCTACTGCCGGCCGGGGGAATTATAGGATTTTCCTAGTCCCAAACCTAATTTTTCCCCAGCTGTCTTGATCAGCTGTGTGCCAGTACCTGGCACAGGTTGAGTATCCCTTATCCAAAATCCAGAATGCTCCGTAACCCAAAACCTTGGAAAAGCAGAATCCAGAGTCCTTCCTGTGTTCCCTACAAGAAGGCAGCAAGAGGGGAACTACTGAAAAAACAGTAGACAGGTACCATAAATTCCAAAAAGATGTAAAATCTGAAACACTTCTGGTCCCAGGCATTTTGGATAAGGGGTACTCAACCTGCCACAGTGAACTGATTCTCTAGCTGCCTCTGCTGGGGGGGTTTTCCTCCTTTTTCTTTCTTTCTTTCTGAAGCTGTGCCTTTTTCTCTGGTGGATCTCAAACATTTGACACCCAGGCTCACTCTTCAATGCCATCCTGTGTATCAGATCTGTGAGCAACTTGCTGCGGCCTCGCTGGGCATTAAGCTGCCACACCCAGCAATCCCCTACGCTGGCTATAGGGCGGTAGGAGTTGGGAGTCCGGCAACATCTGGGAGTCCGGAGGTTGCCCAGTCCTGCTGCGTGCGTTGTTGGGAGTCCCATCAGTCTGGGCTTGCGCCCCTCCTCTTAGCGTGTACCCAGTGTCCCTGTCTGGAACACCTGTAACGCTCGGGTGGATCTCCCTTCCTGCCCACGCAGTAGAGTCAATATTTTTCTTAGCAATCACTTGCAGGTTCAGCTGTCTTTGAACAACGCAAAGCTTCTCCCAGGTACTATTTTTCTTGGCTCTAAATGGAAGGTTACAGGGTTTGAAATATCAACAACCAACACTAACAACATTCCCCAGAGAATCTTCTGCACCCTTTAGAAATTAAGAAATCTCAGAAGATGACTAACTTCACCAACCCCTGGTTCAGAGGATTTGTCCAGAGGGTGAACAAGATGTTCAACATGAAAACCAGGAACTCCCCGAGGTGTTGGGTATGCTTTTAGACTGGAGGAGATTGAGAGCTCGTCTGCCACATAGAATGGGGGGGGGCCTTTGGTCCTCCCAGTCTTTTGGACCCCAGCTCCCAGAATCCCTGAGCCTTGCCGAAGCCGGCAGGGACTTCTGGGAGTTGATGTCCAGCCACCCCTGCAGGAGCGGAATCCCCGCAAATGCCCTGGAAAAGGGTCTCGGAATGCCTGCGGCTTGAGTCCCAAACCTCAGAGCCGCCGGGCTTAAAGGCGTGGATCTGGGCTGGGCCTAGGCCAAGGGGCGGTGGGGGGGCCAGATGTAGCCCCCACCAATCTGGACAGTTTGTCACCAACTGTGCAAAGCGCCACTCGGTTCCCACCATCTGTGTCTACTCAGGAGAAAGCCCCCCTGCAACCGCTTCCCTGGGCAGCAAGCTTGAGCTCAGTTCCAAGTAGCAGCTTCCTGGCCATTAATCACGTCTTCTACTTACTCCCTGCTCGGTGGTGGAGAAACAGAAGAAGGAAAGTGCTTTGCGGGATAGGGAGCGCAAAGGGGCTCCTGTTCAAACAGAATTGTGAATGTCAGACCAGATTTACTGCTATGCTATGCACACCCGGGGAAGGAGAGCACGGCCATGGATTTCAAAACCAGTCCTAGCCACCCCCCTTGTGCATGGCCCAGCTCACACAGACACACACAGACCCCACCCTCAGCACTACTATCCGGTCTGACGGGCTTTCTGAGTCTGAACTGCAGATGTCAGGGAAGGGGATTCTTCAAAACAGGTTCTTGCCTCCACTCCTTGGAGGTCAGCTCAGAGTAACCAGCCAGAGTCTGCGGGTAGGAAGTAGCCGGCTGGGCTCAGCCTGCCTCCTCTGAACCCATGAAGCGGCCAGCCTCGGGCACTCGGTGGCCTCCGCGGTGGGAAGGGGGCGAGCCTTCTCCTCCTCCTTAGCCCAGGGGAAGCTCTCCACTGGAGAGAGGAGGGGGGCAAAGCTGTGGCTCTCTGCGGGCAAAGCGGGGGCTCCTCTGCAGACCGAGGAGGGGCTTTTCCCTGTGGTGTTTGAACCCAAAGCCTCTTCTCTTCAGAAGAGAAGGTTAAGAGGGGACACGAGAGCCATGTTTAAATATTTGGAGGGATGCCACGTAGAGGAGGGAGAGGGCTTGTTTTCTGCTGCTCCAGAGACCAGGACAAGGAGCAATGGATTCAAGCTGCAGGAAAGGAGATTCCACCTGAACCTCAGGAAGAACTTCCTGGCAGGCAGGGCTGTCTGGCAGTGGAATCTCCTGCTTTGGATTGTGGTGGAGCCTCCTTCTTCCTTGGAGGTTTTTAAGCAGAGGCTGGATGGCCATCTGTCCAAGGGAGTGCTTTGAGGGTGTTCCTCCATGGCAGAAGAGGGTTGGACTGGATGGCCCCTGGGGTCTCTTCCAACTCTACATTTCTATGATTCCTCAGTGTATTCCCTCTTCCTCACTGAGGAGAGCCATCTGCCTGTCACAAGGAATGTAACCGTGCAGGCCCATCTATCTCCTGACAGCCCTCTACATCCCTGGGTTTAACCTTTCTGGATTTTGTTGCACAGATTTCATTTGCCACCACCTCTGCTGCTGCTGCCCTGCACCATTTTTAATAGGCACGTCTCCGTCTCGCTTTGCGTATGCAGTCTCTCTGGAAGCCTTGAGGGACTGAGAGGGACACTGAACACAAGGCAAGGCTTGTAAATCCCTATTAAAAGTGGCCTAGGGCAGAGGGGAGGTGGTGGGAAGCCCTGGCAGCCCCCCACTTCTGCCTTGGGAAGGAGTCCTGCTGCTATGAATGCAAAGCCATTCAGTTGGCATGTTCTCCACTGTGGCCTACAGACAGTCACAGTTTTCCCACTTTTGTGGGGGTCCTGCACCCCTAACTCCCGTGAATTGGGAGGGGCAACTGTATTCCCAGCCCACTCCAATCACCTCACGCACACAGACACGATGATTCGAAGAAATCTTTTTTATGTGAGAACACCCGAAAAGGACCGAACAAAGATTAAAATTCAGGCGCTGAGCGATCCGAACAGACCATCGGGGACTCACTTTGAGAAGACGGCCTAATGGTGGGGAGCTGGGTCTGGGTCTGGGTCTTGGGAAATGGCCGTTTCTGGAGTTCTCTCCACACATTCTCAATCCTTGTCATCGAAATCCCGTGGACCGTCACAGAGTCTCGGTACACCTCAAGTACATCCTTCGGAGGACCCCACACGCGGAAGCGCACATCGTGTTGAAACCGGAGCCCCGCCGCCAAGGCCAAGAATCCCAGATAAACGTCGTCCAGCGGGAAGACAGGGACCCACAGCGATGCTTCATACAGTTTTGAGATGGAGGATTGGGGCATGATGAATCCCCCTCCGGAGGCAAAGCTGGGGTAATGGCTCATCGGGTAGAAAGCCGGGGACACCGCGTACTTTCCCAGCCTTACCACTTTTGAATAGTACTGAATGTGGCCGTGGATATATTCCGACACATTGGGCGTCTGGTTGAGGTATTCAGTGAGCGCTTCTATGTTTACAAAGAGATCATCGTCCCCTGAAAGAGAACATCGTAGCGTTACTGCTATTGTTGCTCTTTAGCCGACTCTGTGTTTGCGTACTGAGTCACTCAGTGGCCCACAAAGCGTAAGCATTCCTTTGTTATCCAGGGGACCAGGTATTTGAGCATTGTGCCCTCTGGTTTCGGCACAGCCCTCTTGCCCAAATCACCTGGCATCTGTATTTTGTCTGAGAACGCCCCAAGACTCAAGGGCTGTACAGGAGGAGAAACTGGCGCACCAGGTGAGTCAGTGGAGTGGCAGAGACACCAAACAGCTGAAAGAGCAAGTGTGAAGAAGAACTTATTTTTGAGATTATTTAGTCTCCTCAATTAACCCCCTCTGCACCTAGAAGCGTCCTATGTACTTTCCCTGAGCAGAGACCCACAAGGCCCGCAAGGGCTCCGGAGCAGAGATGATTTTGAAGCTGCTTTCTGCCTCCCACTTCCTCAGCTGACTGGCGCTTCAAAACATAGCTCACACAATAAACTGAAGCCCTAAGGATGCCCTGTCCCCCTCAGTCCCACAACCCAGCTTAGAGGGCATTCCAGGTCTCGTGGGATTGGGATGACTCTCTGCCTACTGTGGAGGTGCACAGCCAAGGTACTGAAATATTCAGGACCAGTTCGGGCCACGTTTGACGGTGCCCTGTGCACAAAATAGGCATGGTTGAACATCTATGCATGCATCCGTTTGGAAAGATCTTACCTATTAAACAGAACATTTTTCAGAAAACCTGTGAGAAGGGATGCATTATTGAAAGGCAACTCAGCACAGCTGACAGCAGGTAATAAGGGCAGGCTGAAAAGAATGAGGTCCAGAAATCACCTGCAGCGTCCTCAAAGACAGACAGACTGGGACAGGCACCTCTTGGCTACAGGTTGCTGCCAGGAGGGTGAGGTCTGTCTTCAATCAGTCAACCAATTAAGATGGCCCCTCCCGAAACTGCAAACCCCAGGATTCCAGAGAATGTTGAAAGTGGAATCATCGCACTATAAGAGTGTAGTGCGGAAATGGCCTGTGAGTTTGTAGTTATGCTAAAAATGGCAATTTTTTAAAACACCTGCTGTTAAAATATGGGCTACAGTCAAGTCATAAGATTTAAATGGTTGTAAATTGCGTTTTAAATTGCAGAATTTCATTTTTAGATAAAATTAACTGGTTTTTTGTTTTTGTTTTGTTTTTTGCTGCCACGGCTTTCCAGTTTTAGTTGTCAGATATATATCTGATATATGATTGTCTTAGTATCAGTATTATGATTAAATCACTACAGTGATGGTAGGTACTATACTGGTAACAACTGCTGTGGCTACTGGCTCAACACAAATAAAAGTTGACTCAAGAGGGTGTCTGAAAAATTCCATATATGACCCACAGATTCTTAAGGAAGCCCCCCCCCCAACATACTTGACTGTCAAGATATCAGAGCTAATGGCTGAACTGCCTGGCAGTAACTTTATAACGACTCCTGGTGATTTCCTGTCTGTATGGTCGTAACTGCTGGCGCTTGGAATGTCCAGTTTGTGTCAAATGGAAGGGATAACATGGACCTGAGGGTGCAAGTTATAAGATGGAGTGTTTGTAATGCAAGCCTTTTTACATTTGTCAACAAGTAAAGCATGGATATCTAGAAAAAATGGGGGAGGGAGGGGCTGCAACTGATTTAAAGGGCGAATTGCCACTCCCAGAGGCTTTGAATAGAAGCAGTGTAAATGTATTTTTGGCAGAAAAAAGAGGAACTGGGAGATTTGGAGAGGGTTGAGAGCCACAGAAAGAGTGCTGGGGGCACATGGTGAAGAGGTGATTGGCCAGCTGGTTCTAAGGAGGAAATTAAAGAGGGGCTGGTGTTTATTATAGGGGCTTAACTGATTGTCACAGGGCACCACCACTGGTTTCCCTCACGCTCTTAGGAACCCGCTGGCTCTTATTTGGATATGGGACTGAGGCTGGCGTTTCACACCAAATGATCTCATATTTTATAGCCTTTGTCCTCCAGGTGTTTTGGACTTCAGCCCCCAGCATCCCTGATCCTTGGCCAAGCCGACCAGGGCTTCCGGGAGGGGAATTCCCCGGCCACGCAAGGTTGCTCAGCTGCTCGCTCTCTGCTCCCTTTCTGCCAACAAAGACCTCCTCATTTAAACTGGCCTTCAGCCTTCAAGTGGTTGGGGTACTGCCACAGACATGCTGGTTCTTCATACTGAGTAGGTTTCAACATGTTTTTAACTGTTCCAAATCAATACTTTAAAGGGGACTGTTATGTAGTACATTTGAAATGTTTGTATTACAGATTGCCTTAGCTATTTTGTTTTAATGTACAGCACAAGCTGCTCGGGTCCTCAATGAGAGAAAAGTGGGATCTAAATTAAATCAGCCCCAAACACCTGGAGGACCAATGGTTGAAAAGCACTGTATTACAGTGGTGTTGATCATATCTTTGCTTGGAGTCCTGGAAGCTATTTATTTTACTTCCCGCCTTTGTCCCAAGGTGGCTTCTGATGCAAATTAAAACAGCTAAAAACCAATTAAGCGATGACGTGGAGGAATGATCTGGAAGCACCCTCTCCCGTGTTACCTTTGAAGACGTAGGTGGCTTGTGGGCAGTGCTGGTGGAGCCACTGAAGGAAGCAGCGCTCTTTGAGGGACAGGTTGTGGTGCGACTCCACAAAGTCCCACATCAAGACATCTCCGATCGAGCAGCTCTCCCGCTGTGCCAGGTTGGCATGCCTGGCGTGGGGGCTCACAGCCATCAGGAAGATGTGCCTCAGCCTGTAGCCCCCCGTCTCCCTCGGCTGAGCCCAAGTACGGCGCAGAATGGCTCTCCGGCTGTTCAACGCCGGGTGGGATTTGATGGCCAGGAGGAGCAGTGGTGGGCCCCCACCGGAGAGCTCCCCCTGGCACAAGTTGTCCTGGGAGATCAGTTCTCGGCACTGGTAGTGCTGGAGCTCAGGGAAGAAGCGTTCGTGGATGGTCCAGTCAAGGAAGAAGGTGACATTTGTCTCACTGAAGTTGATGGATTTGTATTGGACGCGCTGTTGACTGCCAATGCTGGCATAGAGGTGGATTAAGAGGAAGACTGCTACTCCCACCACCAGGAGCCAAATCCTAAGCATCTTTTGGTACCTGCAGCGGGGGAACCTGGATAGGGGGGAAAAAGACAAAGAACAAAGCATGGGGTGGAGAGATGACAAAGTCAGCATGTCAAAAAAGCCAACATTTATAACTAAAACCGCACAAGAGTGGCTCTGAGTGTTAGGATTTCTAAGAGAAGGATGGCATCCCAAACCTGATTCACAGAATGCTAGAGCTGGAGGAGACCAGGCCAGTCCAGCCTTCCAGTCCCACCCCGTTCCGCCATGCAGGAAGACCCTCAAAGCGCTCCCATGGACAGAGGGCCATCCAGCCTCTCTTTCAAAACCTCCACACGAGGAGACGCCACCACACTCCCAGGAAGGAGTGGATTCCACTGTCCAACTGGATGTTTTTCCTAATTTTCAAGTGGAATCTCTTTTCCTGTAGTTTGAAACCATCGCTCCATAGCATCTAAGTTTCTGAAACACGTTTACTCCATCCTCCATATGACATCCTTTCACATATGCTCTGCCACCTTCCTAGTTAATTCTGCGTTCACCAAGCAACGTCCACCCCAAGGTGGGCAAAGTCTTTTGCCTTCAGGTGCCATCAAAAGATTTCCACTCACTTCCGGTTGTTAAAAAAAAAACCTCTCAGGGAGACACAAAAACATGGTGAAAATGCCCCATGCAACCCCAGAGCATTTGGGGACCAAAAAAAAAAAATATTTTTTTTCTGGGGGTGTGGTCAAGGATGCAGCCCTCCAAGGTCTCATGGGGGGCACCAATGCAGCCCCCTAGCCTCCCACAGTTTCCACCTCTGGTATGGTCCAACCCCATCCTGCCACTGCAGGAAATCTCCAACTGCAGCTCCAGCAGAAGAGAACTTCTAGATCTGTTTGGTGATAAAGGGTGGAATATTAGTTTCCAATGTGGGTTTCTTTTTATTGTTTAACTTTTCTATCTTAATTTTAAAGATTTGATTTTTAATTGGTTGTTAAGTCGCTTTGTCCTGAATGGAGAAAAAGGCAGGGCAGAAATAATAGTAGTAGTAGTAATAATAACATAGTAGTAGTACTACTAGTAATTCCACAGCAGATTCCATGTTGAACTTTCTGTTCTTCCTAATGTTTACATGAAATCTCTTTTCCTGCAGTTTGAAGCCATTGCTCCATAATGTCCTAATCTTCGGAGCAGCAGGAAGCAATCTGGCTCCATCCTCCATCTGACATCCCTTCAAATATTTAAACATGGCTCTCATGGCCCCTCTTAGCCTTCTCTCCTCCAGACTAAACATCCCCAACTCCCTCAACCTATGAGAAGGGCTTCATGGTTTCAAGACCTTTTACCATTTTGGTCGCCCTTCTCTGGACGCGGTCCAGCTTATCCATACCCTTCCTGAATTGTGGTGCCCAGAACTGGACACAGGAGTCCAAGTGAGGCCTGACCAAAGCAGAAGAGAGTGGTCTTATTTCTTCCCTTCATCTCGACACTTTACTCCTATTGATGCAGCCTAGAATCACATGCATACGAGTCTAGGATTCTATGATCTCCTTAGAAAGCAACTTAGGGAAAACAGGCTTTGGATGTTTGACCAAAATGGAACAGAATGGGACTATTTATTCCCTCTGTTGACCTGGTCACTATGCTCCTAGTGGTGCGTTGGCTTAGAATGGCATGGACTTTTTAGTTACCACATGACACTAAGGTTGAGGAAAGAGAGTTCTGTGTGTAGAGCCCCTGTGTCACCAGGCCCTCACGTGTGCATTTCACATGCATGTGCATATCCATGGCACACAGAATCCTAGAGTTGGAAGAGACCCCAGGGGCCATCGAGTCCATCCCCTTGCTATGCAGGAACACCTATCAAAGCATTCCCAACGGATGGCCATCCAGCCTTTGCTCAAAACCTCCAAAGAAGGAGGAGACCCCACCACACACCATGGAGGCAGCAGCAGATTCCACTGCCGGACAGCTCTGACCATCAGGAAGTTCTTCCTGAGGTTCAGGTGGAATCTCCTTTCCTGCAGCTTGAATCCATTGCTCCTTGTCCTGGTCTCTGGAGCAGTGGAGACCAAGCCCGCTCCCTCCTCAACATGACATCCCTTCAAATATTATGTGTGTGCATGTCCATGCCTGAAATGTACACGGAGCACATCCATGACCGGCGCCCATCCACTTTCTACTACAGGTTCAGTTGTGCATTCAAGTTGCACAATGTTGCCATTCAAGAGAAGGGTTGCACGGCACAGATGTTGTCACTCTGCCACTCCCATTAGCCCTAGCCAGCACAGTGGTGAAGGATGATGGAACCTGCAATCCAACAGCATCCAGAGGGCCACATGGTCACCATCCCTGATTTAGACAATCTTTCCCAACAGGGCATTTAATAACAAATGCATAGCCAAAATAGGATTGCCAATGATACATAGGATCTTTATTAAAATAATTATTTTTGTTATAATTTATTGCATTCTGTTACCTCTTTTTATTGATAAAGAATGGAAGGCCAGCTCTCTAGAGTATTTCCCTCCACAAATAACAAGGGGGTGGACTATGTGGCCCTTAGGTTCCCTTCCAACTCCATGATCCTATGGTTTTATCCTTGCTCGTTCTTACTTTTTGTTACCTTTTACCTTTTCTGGAATATCTTTTGCTTTCATAGTACGGCACTAAATATTAAATGTTTTTCTAGCAGGGCACATTAGATACAGCACTTATTCAAGTTTCAGAGGATATATTATAAATGAGGGTACTCTATTGTAGAGACCACACAGCATGTTCCCTTCTTAATTCACTTCTAAATATACCCACTAATAGCTATTTCACCTGCTTCCTCCCCCTCACGGCCTCTCTCTGGGTGGGCTTGAAATGAAGATGGAGACCCTTCCCCAACCAACTCCTACCACGTATCTATCTTTTCAACCCAAAAATAGAGGTTGCAGTCAAAGTGATCACTGACTTTTAGGGAAAGCCTGTAGTTTCTACAAGGAAAAAAAAAAGAGGTCTCTGTCAAATTTACCATCAATTTCATATTCACAAGAGGTTCAGTCACGCAGCCTATTAGAACCCATTTTACAGATGAGGAATACTGATGCCAAGAGCACACGGCCAGCTTTAAATTAAATCCACTCATTCCTATGAGTGATAAATCCTAGGAGATCTACTGCAATCCACCCAGAGAAATCTGCTCACAGATCCTATGTCCTGCTTACTCCTGCAAAAGCACCAGCACCCACCGGGCACGAATGCACTTAAAATACGTTGGAAGGGCCCAGCCTCCCTTTAAAGCTGCACAAGACACTGGCAGCCATCTCATGGTGTAAGCCGTAAAGGAGTACAGATAAATTACATAGTGTTTCCTAGCATTTCCTTGGTCTACTCTGCAGGGCTGTTAAGAGATCCAGTGCCTTGGACAGTTCAATTCACGGAAGCTGTTGCCTGCATAAATGTCTAAGGCCATTTCTGCACTACACTCTTATAGTGCGATTATTCCACTTTCAACCTCCTATGGAATCCTGGGGTTTGCAGTTTCAGCCGGCCCCTCCCGAAACTGCAAACCCTGGGATTCCATAGGAGATTGAAAGTGGAATAATCGCACTATAAGAGTGCGAAAATGGCCTTGTCTCTCTGTATTTGCTTAACAAAAGTTCCTCCATTTTGAATTCCCATCAACTTTGATGGCAATCAATTGTAGGTTTTAATTACATGTGGCAGCAGTGAATCCCACATATTAACTCTCTAGCCTGATTTTCCTCAATTTCTCACTGTTTTTCCTCACAGGGGGAGATGAGGAAAAAAAACCTTCCCTCATTCTCTTGTTCTTGTGTGCTTTCAAGTAGTTTCTAACTCACAATGACTTTAGGGTAAAACTACTGCAGGTTTTCTTGGCAAGAGGTCTGACTCCCATGGCTTTGAGGCTGAGAGAGTGTGACTTTCCCAAGGTCAAACGGGGGGCTGAATGGGGATTCGAAGCCTCGTCCAACGTTCAAACCACTACACCACACTCCCTCGGCCTGGAAGGAGCCACTCTGGCCTTTAAAAATTAATAAACTTTTGGCAGCTCAGTGGAGGCAGCCGGATGGAGGGAAGAAAGTGAGGGGCAAAAGAGGTTTGTGAGGGGAAAAGCCGGCCCAGAGCAGCAGGAGGAGTCCGTGCCTCACAATTCTCTCCCACAATTCTCTCTGCACTCACAATTCCCAAAATTTCCCCTCACAATTCTCTGCAAGAGTCACAATTCCCTCTCAGAGTTCCTGTAATTCTCTGCATTCCTGAGTTTGTTCTCAGATATGTGTGCCTCACAGTTCTCACAACTCCATGCTAACAATTCCCTGCCAAATGTTTCTCACAACTATGTACTTCACAATTCTCTCACACACAATTTGCGCTGTTTCACAGTTCTGCCTCACAACCCTGTGTGCCTCACATTTCCCTGTGGTCACAACTGTACGTGCCTCACAATTTTCTTTTCAGAGTCAGAAGTCTGGGTGTGCCTCATGATTTCCACATTCAGCTGTTTCTCTCAATTTCGACACCTCTCGGTGCAGCTCACAATTTCCACACCCAGCTCACTTTTACGCCTCACAAACTCCACAACCAACTCTCTCTGTGCCCCACAATTTCTACACCCAACTGTGTGTGTGTACGTGAAGCAATTTCTACACCCAAACCCGTGTGCCTCACAATCTCCAGACCCAACGTGCCTCATAATGTCCACACCCAACTTTTTGCGGGCCTCACAATCTCCAGACCCAACTCTCATTGTGCCTCATCCGCACTGGACAGTTATAGCGCGATGATTCCACTGCCAACATCCTATGGAATCTCGGGGTTTGCAGTTTCGGGAAGGGCCTTCCCTGCCGGCCCTTCCCGAAACTGCAAACCCCGGGATTCCATAGGATGCTGACAGTGGAATCCTCGCGCTATAACTGTCCAGTGCAGAAAGGCCATCGTCTCCACACTCAGCTCCGTATGTGTCTCACAAATTGTGTGCCTCACAACGTCCACACCCCCTGGTCGGTGTGCCCGACCGCTCCCTCTGCGCCCTCACAGGCCTCCCTCGCGGGGCCTTCTCCGCGCTTCTCCCTCACACCTCGGGCCACCCTCTCCCTCCTCGCCTCCCTCACGCCGGGACCCTCGGCTTCTCGAGCCGACCTTCCAGCGGGCCGCCAGGGCGTTCTCCGGCCCAGCGCTGCGGCGGCGGCGAGGAGGAGGAGGAGGCGCCGAAGGGCCTCTTTCGCAGCCCTGAGGGCGGCGGCCGCCAGCGAAGCCATCTTTGTCGCCGCCGCCGCCAACTCTGCATGGGGAATGGCGGGCAGGGGCCGCTTTCCCAGAGGCGCCCCCGCAGGCCGCGCGGTTTTGGGGAAACCCTCCCGTGGCCACTCAGAAAGAAATATGTCGTGCAAGAGGCGCCATTTGTTGCTCGGGGGGCAGAGAGGCGGCCCTGCGGGGGAAGCAAAGGCCAGGCCTTCCCTGTCCGCCGGACCCTCCCCGTCCCCCCGCCGCTGGACCCCGGGGGTCTCCGCCTCCCTCCCAGCTGGCTTGGGGGCTGCACAGTGGGAACAGCGGTGAAACCTTCGCCTTTTCTTTACCACAGGACCCCCTTGAATGGCTTTTGTGGGCCTGGACTAGCAAGGCCTAACCCTAAAGTCCGTCCAATGTTTATTTTAAGATTGTAGACTTAAAAGAAACCCAAAGGCCGGCCGGCCCCCTCCTGCCCTGGGCGAAGAGACAATCCAAGCCCCGCTTTTGGCAGAGGGAGGGCCATCTTTTTCAAAAGTCCGTAGCTGTTTGTGTTAGCAGTAAAAGAGCACAGACCAAAGGGACAGCGGTGACCATCTGTGTCCCTGGCCTACCCTGCAGGGCTGTGAGGAGATGGAACACCCTGGACAGTTTAATTCTCGGAGGGTCTTGCCTGCTTAAATGTCCAAGCTAAAGAAATTCTCTCTCTGGCCTTTTCCACACTACACTCTTACAGCGGGATGATTCCACTTTCAACCTCCTATGGAATCCTGGGGTTTGCAGTTTCAGGAGGGGCGGAAATGCCCACAACTTGACGTACCAAAACAATTTGACTTATTGCTGCAATTTTCCTGTTTTAAATATCTAGGATTATTAGCAACCAAAGACTGATCACAACTAGTATTGACTAAAAGCCCTCAGTAGATGGTTAAAGACAAAATTCACTAAACAGAATCAACAAAATCTATCCTTGCGGGTAAATTGACTTTGGTCAAAATGTTAATTTTTTTGTCCTCAATGCTCCCCTTGCCCCCTAGACTGAAACAATTAAAGATACGGCAAGAGAAAATGGAAAACTTTGTAGGTAGTCAAAAGAAACCAAGCTTTATTAAAATTCTGGAAAATCCAGAGAGTCTGTTCAAGGCAGCTTAGCTATTCCCTGTCTGGCTCCGTGTTTTGAGACATTTCAGTTAAAACAAGCAGTTTTTCTTATTAAATCTGAGGTTTATCTGCAATAGACCTAAATGGAACTGGGTCTCAAGCACGGATTAAACATAGCTGTTTTCTGTCGAAAGTTAAACCAGGTAGCCTTGACCACAGTACAGAATCCCTTTCTAAAAGAAACTTTAGTTGTTTGACAATGATGGGCAAACATCTTCTACACAACCTTTTCCAACTCATCCTCTGTTCTCTCAGGACCTCACACACGCACAGCTCAGGGTTCTTAGGAAATCCATTTTTTTGTAGGATTAGCAATGTTGCCGCAAAATCTGCCTTTCCCTGAGTTGATGAAGCCAATAAAAAACAACAACACACAACTCAAGAGACTGAGTAGGGTAAGAAGGCTTATTTAATTAAGTCAATTAAAAATTACCAATTGATCCATTGGATGGACATTTCTTTATACAAATTCGGTCAGTGACAAACACATTCTCTCTTAGAAATTTCTATTCTCCTTGTCCCTTCAAAAGTGCGCATTAGTGGTTGAATTTTTACACAGCCTTTTACTTATCTCTAGAGCCACATTGCTGCTGTTTTTTCTCCTCAGACGTTAAAATCTTTTTCTTCCAGCACATGCCAGCCAGTGGCTTCTTGCTTTTCACTGCAGCATCTCCTTATTTCCACATCCTCTTAACAAAACAGTTTCCTTTAACTGCTCAAAGCATGTTCCCCGTTATACTGTTAACACCCATCCGCGTGCTTAAAGACACATATTCAATTGGTAACTTCATTTGCTGGAAAAATACTAACTAGGTTCTTTTTTCCACTGTTGGTGGAGGTGCAAGGAAGCAAGAAACTACTGGACACAAATTCACGAACAGATAACAAATTGTTTAAAAATTAGGTTTCCAATGTTGGCAGAAATATTCTTATTAAATATGTTCTATAAAATAGATAAGACTGTAAGAAAGAAATATCAGAGAATCATATGCTATATGATAATATGCTGCAAGAATTGTGTTTGCTAGAAAATGGAAAGATGTGAATATACCTACAATAGAAGAATGGATAACCAAATTATATGAACTGGCTGAAATGGATAAACGGACGTTAAGACTAGAAAATAAGAGTAACGATAATATCAAAAGGGAATGGGACATTTTGAACCCTCTATGGGAAAAATACTGGGGAGATTACGCATTACTTGGATTATATGAATGAAAACATTGAGACATGGCTTAAAAGAGTTAAAGATGTGGTTTAAAAGTGTAAAATTGCAAAAGATAGAGGATGTAAAAAAGGATTAGATTAGAATGGTGAATTGCTATAAAGAGTAAGTGATATTAGGTTTAAGCAGGATGACAATAGGTATATATGTAATTAATCCCAACGGGAGAAAGGAAAGAAGTCAAAGTGTGAGAGGAAGAGAATGTAAGAAGATGGGAGAAGTGGAAAGAATGAAGAAAGAGTAGTAAGAAAGTAGGTATGAATTTGTTGGAGAATGGGATGAAAAAGTTAGTATAAGTGAGATGGTAAGAATTAGGGAATCATTAGTTGTTTAGAAAGCTTATTGATTAACGTAAACTGTTGTGTCATTGATAGAAGGTTTAGTGTTTTGATGTATATATACAAATGTATGTGAGAATGAATTATTGGTACAGAGGAATACCACAAAGAGTAGTATAATAGTATGAAATATCAGGTATAAGCTAGAATATATACTATAATAACTATTAAACTTTAAGATGGATTCTAGATTTGTTACTATATATATTATATATATATATATATATATATATATATAAAAAACTAAAGTATTACGGATAATGATAGATATAAAATATATGGAAAAACACAGATAAAGCTTTGTTTAATAGTTAACAGTTTATTATATAAACATACATTGTTATTGTATAGGTGTATATTGATGTAGTCGTTGTTGTGTGTTGTCGCTGTTTAGAGTGTTTGTAATGTATGTCAATGTTTTAATTGAATTTAATAAGATTATTTTTAATAATTAAAAAAAGAAAAATACTAATTCATTTTATATTATGCGTTACCAGCAATTTAATTAATAATGATACCCACCCACGTGTTTTACTGATATTCAAAACAAATTACAAGATCTGAAGCTTTCATGGCTACCATTATTCCAAATAGACTTATTTACAAATACATGAGTTCAACACCATGGGCTAACAAAGCCAGCCAGTCAAGTTGAAAATATTTGTGTGGTGATCAATCTAAGGGAATAGCTTCCTTACTTTATAAAATTATAGTAGGCATAAAGTTTGTCAACCCAAATGGGACAAAATTTGCCTGGGAAGAAGATTTTGGCATTAAATTATGGATAAGCAATGGCTCACAATTTGGTCCTTTTCCCCCTTCTGCTCCATCTCCTCCAGCAACAAGGAGTGACCATCAAAGGCCATTTCCGCACTAGACTATTACAGTGCTATTGTTCCACTTTCAACATCCTATGGAATCCTGGGGTTTGCAGTTTAGGCAGGGGCCTTCGACTTGATTCCAGTGCCTTTGAGGCCCCTCCCTAAATTGCAAACCCCAGAATCCCATAGGAAGTTAAAAGTAAAATAATAGTACTATAGCAGTCTAGTGAGGAAATGGCCACAATTAGCGTATTAGATTCCAGACAAAATTGCAAAGATCACACCTGATGTTTCTCCCTTGTGCCGGAGGGGAGGTGGCAAAAGAGGCACTTTTGTGCCATAAAGTTAACAAATTTTGGAATGAGGTCCCGCAACTAATTATCAGTGTGACAAATCAAAAAGTTACGTGGTGAAGTGCCTTATTCCACTTATCCCTCTTCCAGGGTGAAAATGCAAACTTGCACAAGGGGGAGTTTATACCCTTTCTGCTCTTGGCGGCATGCATGGAAATATCCCGACGCTGAAAGATGCTAAATAACTTGTCCACGCATTCTGGATTGGGCGGAATCTGGTCAATCGCACTGGCTGAGATACTCACCCACAGTTTAAGGTGAGCCAAAGACAATTTAGAACAAATACAGCTTAATTTTATTGTGTACACCAACAGAGAAGCCTGTCCATGGGGCCCTCTGCCCTCCCTTAGGAGATTTTAGACCACATCTCCTTTTGTTATTATCCTGTCTTTTCCTTTCTTCTTTGACCCTTTTTTCTTTTCTTATTTTCTTAAAATATTATTCATTAAATATTTATGCTGTGACCTGCATCACAAGATCTCAGGATGGCATGCAAGTCACACACACACACACACACACTATCCTACTGTTTTTAATATCAAAAAATACCTATTTTTTAAGGAAGTGGATTTCAGACCACATCTCCTTTTGTTATTGTCCCGTCTTTTCTTTTCTCCTTTGACCCTTTTTTTCTTTTCTTATTTTCTTAAAATATTATTTATTAAATATTTATACTCTGACCTCCATCACAAGATCTCAGGATGGCCTCCAAGTAATATAAATGTAAACCAATCTTAAAAAAAATTTAAATAGATTAGAAACAGTAACACACATCGACAAGTTCAAACAGGTTTAAAGACTAAAGCAATTTTGAAGCGGTTCTTTGACATTTTGGGAAGTCCATGTGGCCCCCACAGAGGTACCTGGGGTTTTAATTTTATTTATTTGTTTATTTTATTTGTATGCCACTTTTCTTCTAAAGTGGGACCCAAGATGGCTTCCAGAAAGAGTCAATCAGTTAAAAAAAACCCACCTGAACAGTGAAATTTTAAAAACATTTAAAATTCCCACATTAAAAAAATTAAAATAACTTAAAAGACACACAAAAGTTTCTTAAAAAGATAAATAAGGCATCCCAATAAGAGCTTTCCTGCTTATACATGAAAAGCTTACTTCACAGGAAAGGAAAGGAAAGGAAAGGAAAGGAAAGGAAAGGAAAGGAAAGGAAAGAGGGGGCCAGCTGAGCCTCCTGTGGCAGGGAGTTCCAGAGGGTGGGAGCAACCACTGAGAAGGCCCCCATCTCCCACGTCCTCACCCAGCGAGCCTGGGACGGTAGTGGGACCGAGAGAAATCCTCCCCCTGCAGATCTTAAACCTCTGGCAAGTTCGTATGGAGAGTTATGGGCTTTCGGGTAGCCATATAGTGCTTTATAAGTCATGAGAAGGAATGAGTACTGGGAAGCATGCATAATGAATCAGCAGAAAGGGGGAGACTAGATTCCATGTGCGTGTGGATTGCCCAAATTTATTATTTAAAAAGCGCACGATAAATTTGGAGCATCCACAAGCCCATGGAACCTACTCTCCTTTTAACCCACTGCTCTCTAAGTGAGGACCACCGGTCTGAGTTCTGCCTGGAAATGAACAGGTAGCTCAAAATGTGGCCCCTGCCCCTCTCCTGCTGTTGCCCACCCAGGTCTACTGCATCAAGCAGAAGATCTCAGGTGGGTCCTCTTGACGAGAGGAAGGGATTAGCCTGCTGGACTTTCTCTGGTTAAGCAACAGGTCTGTCACAGCGGAATGGACCTTCCTTCCTGCTTTCTGAACCAAAGATTTACTACTGTTGAGGCTTTGCACCATAAAAGACTGAGCCAACCACGGCGGTTGCATGGCTAGCCATCCAGTAGATGTGGACAGCTACTGGGGCCGTCTCTCTCGAATTCACCAGAGGATCCCAACGGAGCTGACATCAATTTTGGGATCAAGAGGGAGTCCCAAGGGGCATGTGGTACCAGGCCAAGACATGTCTGGGTGGTAGCAATTCAGAACCATCACAGAGGTTGTCTCCTCACTTCACCATAGTGGACAGGGCATACACAGGAGTCCCCCTCCACTTTTCAATGACTTGTTCTTTGACCTTCCTGTCTTTCAACTGTGGTAAATTATAGACATGTACTGTTCTTTAAATGTGAAGTCCACTCTTTCATCCGTTCTTCTCCTCTTGCCTTCTTCCTGGAGGGAACATGAGGGGATCACGGAGGCTCGCTTGGGACCATGTGTGCTTGAAGAACCGATGAAAGACTGGGTTCTTCTTTTCAACCAGTTCTGCTTTCTGATGGTGCTTTTGTCCCTACCCCATCAGATAATCAGGGGACACCTGTACACGTGCAATTAAGCTGTGGCTTACTTTTAAACAGTGGTTGCATGGACATATTTCAGGAGTGCTTTAGTTGTGTGTTGCCTGCATGGCAGGGGCTGGACTGGATGGCCTTGAGGCCCCTTCCCATTCTGTGATTCTGTGAGTCTATGATTCTCATTCGCTACATCAGACCAGGACGAGACAACCCTTCCAAAAAAGGAGCAGTCTCTGTGATAAAGAGCGTCTTCTGTAAAATAGGACACAGTCACTCACAGAATGTCATGCCCTGCAGGTTTGAGGTAAAGCAACTTGTCAGAAAGCCCCATTCCTGAGTGTGAGCAGCGCAAAGGCTAGTGGCCAGGAGTGCCTATGTGGCTGGGCTTCGGGAGCTCTTTCCACACTTGCTCAATCCTCTCCATCGAGATCCCATGGACCGTCACAGAGTCTTGGTACACCTCGAGTTCGTCCTTCGGAGGACCCCACACACGGAAGTGCCCGTCATGCCGAAACTGGAGCCCTGCCGCCAAGGCCAAGAACCCCAGATAAACGTCATCCAGCGGGAAGACAGGGACCCACAGCGATGCGTTGTAGAGTTCTGAGATGGAGGATTGGGGCATGATGAATCCCCCTCCGGAGGCAAAGTTGGGGTACTCACTCATCGGATAGAAAGCGGGGGACACGCGTATTTTCCCAGCCTTACCACTTTTGAATGGTACTGAATGTTGCCGTGGATATATTCCGAAACATTGGGTGTCTGGTTGAGGTATTCAGTGAGCGCTTCTATGTTTACAAAGAGATCATCGTCCCCTGAAAGAGAACATCGTAGTTTTACTGCTATTGTTGCTTTTTAGTCTGCATACTTAGTGACATATAAAGCATAAACATTCCTTTGTTGCCCAGGGACTCAGAAACTTGAGAGTTGTGCCCTCTGGTTTCAGCACAGCCTTCCTGCCCAAATCACCTGGCATCTACTATTTTGTCTGAGAATGCACCAAGAGCTCTACAGGGGGAGGAACTGGGCACCCTGCATAGTTCATGAGGGCAGTAGGGGAGGGTAGAAGAGAGGGCTTGACCCAGACAGCAGATGGCCAAAGAGAAGCTATGCCAGTAGGGTTGCCAAATTGCAGGACCTGGCCCTGAAAGGCCAGCTTTTCTGGCAGATAGGGATAAAAATTCTATGGTTTTTGTGGGATTGGGGGGGGGGTCCAGTTCCAGAAAGAAGAAGGGGATGTGCAGAAATCTCCAACTCAGCTAGGAAAGCACCAGCTTCCTATAATCTCCGAGGATGAATTGATCTGTTCCTGAACCTTTCAAAGACTTTCTGCTTCTACATATTTATACATGAACTTTGTTTCCAGTGGCGATGCCAGGGCTCACCCTCCACTCTGCTCTCCACTTGCCTTCTGCCTAAAGAAGCTTAAAATGTTCTTTATCCCATCCCCCTAACTAAGTGAAAAGGGATAGTCCTCTCATTGCATCTTGACCTAGGAGCAGCCCCTTTAGCTAGGATTTCTGCGTTAATTTCCCCCACTCACAGTTTGAGGAGCTTATCCCGTGAGGCAAATAAATCACAATTACAGCAGGATAATAGCATCTTTGACTGGGACTTACCACATTACCTCTTTCATCTTCTGTTGTTCTCCTGGTGCATTTGGAAAGCATTTATTTTGCAAAGGAAGAAACACTTTCCAAATGGTCACTCACTGTGAGAACAACAGAATAGGAACGTCATGTGATAAGGTCCTGCCAAAGACACTATTATCCTGCTGTGATTGCAATTTACTTGCTTCATGTGATATAGTCCTGAATGAGCAGCTGTGCCTGGCACATAATGGCAAATGTTTCATAGCCTCACCAGGGTCTCAGAGTTTGGCCCAGAAAGCTCAGGGCCTGGGACGATCCTGAACTGGCAACCCTAAGTGACCTGTGTTTTTTATGGGATGTTCCATCGCAATTTTTATGTGCACACACCACAAAGAACTGCTTTCCACCAGTTTGCTGGGTCTCCACTTCCCACAGCTACCCCTTCTGCCTTGGCACTTGCCTGTCTCCCAGGTTACCTTTGAAGATGTAGGCGGCTTGTGGACAGTGCTGGTGGAGCCACTGAAGGAAGCAGCGCTCTTTGAGGGACAGGTTATGATGCGACTCCACAAAGTCCCACATCAAGATGTCTCTGATTGTGCTGCTCTCCCACTGTGCCAGGCTGGCATGCCTGGCTTCGGGGCTTGTGGCCATCAGGAAGACGTGCCTCAGCCTGTAGCCCCCCGTCTCCCTCGGCTGGGCCCAAGTACGGCGCAGAACAGCTCTCCGACCGCTTGAGGCTGGGTGGGATTTGATGGCCAGGAGAAGCAGCGGTGGGCCCGCGCCGGAAACGTTCTGGCACAAGCCGTCCTGGGAGACCAGTTCTCGGCACTGGTAGCACTGGAGCTCAGGAAGAAGATCCTCATAGATGCACCTATCCAGACGGAAAGTTAAAGTGCCATCGCTCAAGGTGATGGTCTTGCCCCGAAGGCACGGTGCGTGGTTCATGGGGGCCTGAAGGGAGGGCACAGGCTCCTGGTGCTGCTGAATGATGAAGCTGGCATAGATGACAACACAGATGAGAACCCCTGCCGTGACCCAAAACCGGTGGCCCTTTCTCATTGTGAGTCGGAAGAGCCTGGGCAGAAGCAAAAGGAATTGGATTAGGATGGGGGTGGGGGAGCAGGACATTGAGAAGTTCAGCACCCACAGTGTCCCAGCCCAGAAGACACACACACCGCTGCCAAAGGGTGGAGAAGCCTGGCTGCGTCCTTCACCAGCAAAACATGCACTGGCTCCGTCCCCTAAGCAGGTGGCCAGAAAGTCCTGGCTCCTTCTTCCTCCTTTGCTCTCACTGATTGCTCCCAAATTTCCCACCTTCCAATTGTTGCCCCTTGCCTCACCTGCAGGGAACAGCTTTCTCGGGTCTCCTTTCTCCTCACCCTGCCCAAGGCAGATAGATGCTCTCATGCCACGCTCCTGGCTCTGCCCTGCCGAATGCTGCCACATTGAGGCTGCTGGAGGGAGACTCCCTTTGAGCCAACTCCTAGCAAAGGGGAGGGCGGTGCCGGCTCCTTCCTTTAAAGGGATGGGATGAAATCCAGCAGGTGCAGCTTCTCCATTGTTTCCTCTCTTGCCTATTAAAAAGTCACAGCTGGGCTAAAAGGGTGAGAAAGCTGGCTCTTTGTGGTTAAATTCTCCAAATCCCCCAGAGTCCTTGGGTGTCTGGAAGGAGAGGCAGCCCTATGTCACAGAAATGCAAAACAGGCAGGCAGATGAGAAAAAACCGTATACTCCTTTCCTGAACTTTAGGTTTGCACAGAGCTATTGGAAAAAGGCACTGAGATTCTTGTCAATGTGCTCCAGTGGCATCTGACTGGTGTCGGTTCAGAAGGGGACACACTGCTTTCCAGGCTGATCCAACAAGATTCAGCCTGTAGTCCTTAGTGCGTTTATTTGGGAGTTAGTCCCACTGGGCTTAAGGTGACTTAATTTCAAAGTAGATATGTATAGCGTGGCCCTAGCTGTATTCCAAAATACAGGGTAAAATAACTGCTTTCAATCTTATCATGCCCCTCCCAACATTTCACGGAGGAAAATTGGAACACGTGTGGCCAAGCCACTGCAGAGAGAGGCAAAAAGTTGTGAAGGAGGAAGGACAGACAAGCTGGGAGAGGCAGCAGCCGGTGGCGTTTCCCTGAGCTGACTGGGAAGGGCCAGAGTCCAGCCCTCCCCTCCTCTTTCCTCCCCATCCTGAATTAAAGGAGTGCAACCTACTTTTGCATTTTAAACTCATTTGCAGCAACTGAAATAAGCCAAGGACAGAAGGGTAGCGTGGGAGGAGGAGACAAAAACCAGGACAGTTTAACACAGCAGAAAAAATGGGATGACAAAGAAGTAATTAGTACTGTCCCTACACAATCAGTACAGTTGGAGAGTTTGCTGACTTCAAACAAATAAACTTCTGCATGGCCTTTATAGATGTAACACATGGATCATCCAGGTGCATACGGATGGTTGGAAGGTAATGATCTTGTAATGTTTTCTGGGATAATTGCACCTAGGGGTGGGCAATTGTGACAGGCCTGGGGGGCCACTTGTATGCCCTCCAGGCACCACAGACACTACTGGGGGAAAAAATGTGAAAATCAAAAGTGACTGTCCTTTTCTGGTTCTCAAAAATGGGCAATTTTTCATGTGATAGTACAAGGAGGGCTAGCAACCTATTTTAAAGCTGAATGACTGTGCCTTGGAGGAGTAGCAATTCACTCCTTCTTTTCTGACAAGAAAAAAGTAATTATGGAAGTATCAGGGCCACTAGAAATCCCTGGGTCCAAAGGCTGCCATTTGCCCATCTTTGCTCTGCTTGCCCTGGAGCTGAGAGCTTCAGAGTAAGCCCGAGAGCTTCCAGCCCATGCAGAGGAGCTGGGTTCTTGGAACGTGCCATGTACCGGATGCCAAAGGAAGATTTTTAACGTGCAGAGCTGAGCTTACCTGCCCCAGGCTGTTGCCGAGGGGGAGACTGAAAGTGGAAGCCGGTGCTCTGGTTTTGCCTTTTACGAAAGAGCTCAAAAGAGGAAGTCAGAAACAGCGTAGTTTCTGATCACACCAAGCTATTGGGCAGCTGCCTTCCCAATGTTTTAGCTGAAATAGTTAACATTATGTATAACACCACGCTTGCCACATTTCCTCTGTAAGAGCATGGTATGCACAGTTTTCTTATCTGCACTTGCACCATTATTTCCACGTCCTTCACCCTACATTGAGGTTTATGATCAAATATATTGAAGCAGATTAATCATAAACCTTAATGATATTGTTTTTTTAAATGTATATGTAATAATGTCCCTATGGCGTAGCGTCGTTGTGGCACACACTCATCGCTGCCCAAATTTCTCATGGTGAGAAGTAGCACAGGAAGAGAAACAGACCCTCCCTGCACACTTCTTTTTTGTCTTTCTCGTCAAATATAATTTTAAAATTAAAAAACAATTAAAAACTCCAAAAGTGGTTATCACGCTAGTCCATGGTTTCAGGATGTTCTGTTCAAAACTGTTTCACCCCTGCTCATTAAGCCATAATAAAACTATTACCACACAACGGCATTACAGCATAACCATCACTGCCCGGATCTGGCATTCTGAGAGGTGACACAAAAAGAAGAACAAACAACAACATCCCCTGACATTTTTTTTATATCCTTCTCATGTGAAAAATAAAAGTGTTTATTACGCTAGCCAGTTGTTTCAGGGCGTCCTGTTTAAAAAGCTTCATTTGTACTCGTTAAGCCGTATTAGCGCTATTATGGCATAACGTCGGAGCATTATTACACTATTCCCTTTAAAAACTTAAAACAATTTTTAAAAGGTAACACTGTGATGTGAGGTACCCCAAGAAAGCAGTGGAGAGAAGTCTTTGGGAAACACATCCGAGCGTTAAAGGCATCTGAATAGTGACTTTAAATGGTTAACAGGTCAAGACAGCAGCGTTATTTCACTGGAAACCGTTTATATAAAAAGAAAAGGAAAAAAAATATGAAAAGGGTTTCAAGACCACAGAAAACAACTCTTCTTTTTGGTAGCAAGCACCAAAAATAGTCTGAAGATTCCTTGCTGAAGATGTCCTCGGGAATCCCCGAGGAAAGGGCAGGCAGACGGCCCCCTCGCGACACCCACTATTCGATTGTTCTGGCACGGAAGTGCAATAAGACGTCCACACTCCAACAGGATTGTGAACTGTAGCGGGAAAGGGGGTCATTAATGGATTCTTTTCAGCATTAAAAAAAAAATCTCGTTCAGAATGACCAGTTTTCACAGGTGGCTTTTGTAAGCATGGCTGGTGTGAGGAAGAAAAGAAGGAAGGAAGGAAGAAAGAAAGAAAGAAAGATTTCTTGTGGTGCACATGTCTGTTGCCTCTTGCTGCTCATTTTTTGTTGTGTGTTTCTTTGTTGTGTGCCTTCAAGTCGTTTCCAACTTAAAGGCAGCGCAAAGCTGAGTCTATCACATGGTTTTCTTGGCAAGAGGGGGCTTGCTTTTGCCTCCTCCTGAAGCTGGGAGAGTGTGACTTGCCCAGGCTTACCGGGTGGGTTTCCATGCGCAAGTGGGGATCTGAACCTTGGGCTCCAAAGCTGCCGTCCGATGTTCTAACCCCTCCGCCACGCTGCCTCTCAGCTGCTGCCAGCCCATCTGAGCAAAAACCACTTCCAGCTGCAAAGCTGGGTGCAAAAGAAGGGCAAGAATGCAACAGAGCAGGACCCAACCCTTTAGCAAGCAAGACAAACACCAGGTATTTATTGTGACAACATAACTTTGGATACTCAGATAGCATGCAGATATAGAAAGAGCTTAATTCCTCCCTCAGGGAGTTGTGAGTGGCACAGGCAGCAGCTCTTGAAAATGAAAGATGTCCCCTTGCCGCCATTTCTTGCTCAGGGGAAGTTCTCATTAAGGGCCCGGGATGGCAATGTCATTGTTCCCTTTGTCAAGAGGATGTCTGGATGGTGAAGAAAGCTAACAGGAAGAAAGCCAAATCGTTTGAAACGTGGGACTGGAGGAGAGTTCCAGGGACGCCGTGGACTTCCCAAAAGACCAGTAAATGGGCCAGATACCATAACCACACAATTAAATACCAAAGCTAGCATATAGGATGGGGGACGTGTGGCTGGATAGCAGTACGTGTGAAAGGGATCTAGGAGTCTTGGTAGATCACAAGCTGAACATGAGTCAGCAGTGTTATGCAGCAGCCAAAAAAGCCAATGCGATGCTTGGTTGCATCAATAGGAGTATAGTGTCTAGATCAAGGGAAGTAATGGTACCACACTATTCTGCATTGGTTAGGCCTCATTTGGAATCCTGTGTCCGTTTCTGGGCATCTCCTTTCAAGAAGGATACCGACAAACTTTGCCTTCCAGCTCCTCTTAACAGCCTGATTAGACAGCTAGAAGCCTTCCTTTCCTTTCCGTCCATCCAGGATATACCTTATGGATCGAGAGCTTCTAGGTGACGGCAGAAACAAGGTGAAGGTCTCTTTCCCTACTTTTCTTTTTACAAATAAAGCAAAGCCAGGGCGCTCCTTGGTCCAAAGGAAGCCAAGGTCATTTCCGCACTGGACTGTGATAGTGCTATTATTCCACTTTCAACATCCTATGGAATCCTGGGGTTTGCAGTTTAGGGAGCGGCCTTTGAGGATGGCTCCTCCCTGAATTGCAAACCCCGGGATTCCATAGGATGTTGAAAGTGGAATAATAGCACTATCACAGTCCAGTGAGGAAATGGCCCAAAACTCCAAACGGTGTTGACTTTCACACTTTGTGTTGTTGGGAGGGCGGGTGGACGTAGAGAGTGCGCAATACTAGACCCCTTTGAGCAGAAGGTGGTCAGCCAGCAGTCAGGGAATTGTCTAACTTTGTATTTCCTGCATCCAGGGGTTGGACTCGTCGGCCTTGGATGGAGACTCTCTCCAATTCCTCGCGAAGTGTGTGGATGCATTAAATTGGGTGCAGCACCTTCGCATGCTATTGCTGTCCCATCTCGTCAGCTTTGATATTTGGTGGCCTGATGGCTGAGACCATTTCCGCACTAGCCTGTTATAGCGCTATGATTCCACTTTCAACATCCTATGGAATCCCGGGGTTTGCAGTTTCGGGAGGGGCCTGACGGCAGCCAGCACTCACAATCTACTTCTACTTCTGACTGCTCCTCTGTCCAACTCTTGCAAGTTGCACTGAGCGTTGCCATGATAACCTGCGGTCCCTCCCGAAACTGCAAACCCCGGAATTCCATAGGATGTTGAAACTGGAATCATAGCGCTATAACAGCCTAGTGTGGAAATGGCCTGAGAGTCCTTTGTGAGCCTCAGCCACGCACACAGATTAACCATTAATTTGCTAACTTCAGTGCGTGCTGAGAAGAAGCAGGAACTTGGCAGGGATTAAAAGTGGGAAAGTGAGCCGAACCCCATGTCGTGAGCGATAAGTAAGTTTCAACGTCTTCCTTGTTGATACATCAAAGATCTGCTGAACTAGTTTTTCCATTTATCTACATTATGAAATTTAACAACCGATGGCTGAATGAAAGGCCTCGCAGAAATCTAGAAAAGCAAATAATTACCCTTATTTATGGCTACGCATATGGTTGCCTGTTTTCCTGAAAGATGGGTTGCTGACTCAGCGCAAGGTGTTTCTGCGAAAGGGAACTTTGCATTCTTTCTAAGAACTACTAAAATAACAGCACATATAAGTGATGTGACTAATTTAACATATCATTGTCTCCTCCTTTTTGCTCGCTTCTTGGGCTGAGGCTTCTCCTGCGGGAATAAGGCGACGTTTTTTGGCACGTGTAGAACAGCCAATGTTACTAAAATATCTGAATGAACATCCTAACTCCAAAGGTATTCTTCCTGTGGGACTTACTTCTGAGTAAATACTCTGTGGGACTCCAGGACACTAGGTCCTGTCTAATCTTGGAAGCGTAGCAGGATTAGTCCTGGTTGGTGCTTGGATGGGAGACCGCCAAGGAATACCAGATGCAATAGGCTATATATGTCAGAGGAAGGATCTGACAAAACCACCTCCGAGGATTCCTTGCCAAAGAAAACCCTGAGAAATTGCTTGTTGCTGCCATAAGTCAACAGATGACTTTAGGCACATACACGCATGCACATTTAGGTTTGTCAATTAGAATATGTCAGATTCCAGCAGATTGGAAGAGGGCAAATGTTGTCCCCATCTTCAAGAAGGGAAAAAAAGAGGACACAAATAATGATCGCCAGTCAGCCTGACGTCAGTACCCGGAAAGATCCTGGAGCAGATCATTAAGCGTTCAGTTTCTAATCATGTAGAAAGCAACGTGGTAATCACGAGAAGTCAACATGGATTTCTCAAAAACAAGTCATGCCAGACTAATCTTATCTCTTTTTATGATAGAGTTACTAGCTTGATAGATGAATGCTGTGGATGTAGCATATCTCGATTTCAGGAAGGCCTTCGACAAAGTTCCCCAGGACATTCTTGCAAAGAAGCTGGTAAAATGTGGGCTGGACAGGGCTACGGTTCGTTGGATTTGTAATTGGTTGACCGACCAAACCCAAAGGGTGATCACGAATGGCTGCTTTTCATCCTGGAGAGAAGTGACCAGTGGGGTGCCAGAGGGTTCTGTCCTGGGCCCAGGGCTGGTCAATATTTTTATCAATGACTTGGATGAAGGAATAGAGGGCATGCTGATCAAATTTGCAGATGGCACCAAATTGGGAGGGGTGGCTAATACGCCTGAGGACAGGATTCAAATTCAGAATGACCTGGATAGGTTGGAGAGCTGGGCCAGGGCGAACAAAATGAAATTCAACAGAGAGAAGTGTAAGGTCCTACACTTAGGTAGAAAGAATGGAATACGGAAATATAGGATGGGGGACACGTGGCTGGATAGCAGTACGTGTGAAAGGGAAATAGGAGTCTTCATAGACCACAAGCTGAACATGAGCCAGCAGTGTGATGCGGCAGCCAAGAAAGCCAATGCAATTCTCGGCTGCATGCATAGGAGTCTGGTGTCTAGATCGAGAGAGGTACTGGTACCATTCTACTCTGCTTTGGTTAGACCTCATCTTGAATACTGTGTCCAGTTCTGGGCACCCCAATTCAAGAAGGACATGGTCAAACCGGAGCAAGTCCAGAGGAGGGCGACCAAAATGGTGAGGGGCCTGGAAGCCATGAAGCCCTATGAGGATGGACTTAGAGAGCTGGGGATGTTTAGTCTGCAGAAGAGAAGGTTAAGAGGGGACATGAGAGCCATGTTTAAATATTTGAAGGGATGCCACGTAGAGGAAGGAGTGGGCTTGTTTTCTGCTGCTCCAGAGACCAGGACAAGGAGCAATGGATTCAAGCTGCAGGAAGGGAGATTCCACCTGAACCTCAGGAAGAACTTCCTGACGGTCAGGGCTGTCTGGCAGTGGAATCTGCTGCCTCCATGGAGTGTGGTGGAGTCTCCTTCCTTGGAGGTTTTTAAGCAGAGACTGGATGGCCGTCTGTCCAAGGGAGTGCTTTGAGGGTGTTCCTGCATGGCAGGGGGTTGGACTGGATGGCCCCTGGGGTCTCTTCCAACTCTGCATTTCTATGATTCTATGATTCTATGATATAAAATCCTAGAATCCTAGAGCTGGAAGAGACCTCAAGGGCCATCAGGTCCAACCCCCTTCTGCCATGTAGAAATACAAAATCGAGGCCCTCCCTTCGACAGATGGGCCACCCACTCTCTGTTTAAAAATCTCCAAGAAAGGAGGAGACTCCATGACGCTCCATGGAGGCAGCAGCAGATTCTGCTGTTGAATTGCTCTTACCATCAGGAAGTTCTTCCTGAGGTTTAGGGGGAAACTCTTTTCCTGGAGTTTGAATCCGTTGCTCCTTGTCCAAGCCTCTGGAGCAGCAGAAGACAAACTTGCCCCATCTCCAGCATAACATCCTTTCTTTGAACATGGCTGTCATATATTTAAGCCCGCAGTTGGAATTTCCACCTTGCTGACCTGGAATTAGAGGAAACTTCTATCCCAAGGGGATTCCTATCTGTTATTGTAACGTTAGCAAAGACAGTTAAAGGAAAAGGTCTCTTAAGGTAACAGGAAAATATTTTCTACTTTAGTCACTTGCTTTCAGATGGAGATTTTATTGGCTGGGCTAATGATGTCTCTTTGAAAATCCTGATCAACCCACAAAAGAAGAATTCATTTTTTTTCCTTATCAGAAGTGGCCATTCTTCTTTATTGCTCCTGATAATTGGAAATTGAAGACAAGTTCATTCTGCTAGCCAATAATGTTTACAGCAGTGTCGATCTCACTGTTTCTTATCTGAGATTACCGGTACTCTCACAGCCTAAAATGATAAAGAGAAGCTAAAGTGGTAGTGTTGTTGGTTTTCTGCTAAACACCAACAAGAGACAGTAAAAAGAATTTCCCCCTTGATTGGAATTATTGGTGGAGCAGGTCCAGAGGAGGGCGGCCAAAATGGTGGGGGGCCTGGAAGCCATGAAGCCCTATGAGGATAGACGTAGAGAGCTGGGGATGTTTAGTCTGAAGAAGAGAAGGTTAAGAGGGGACATGAGAGCCATGTTGAAATATCTGAAGGGATGCCATGTGGAGGAAGGAGAGGGCTTGTTTTCTGCTGCTCCAGAGACCAGGACAAGGAGCAATGGATTCAAGCTGCAGGAAAGGAGATTCCACCTGAACCTCAGGAAGAACTTCCAGACGGTCAGGGCTGTCCGGCAGTGGAATCGGCTGCCTCAATGCAGTGTGGTGGAGTCTCCTTCCTTGGAGGTTTTTAAGCAGAGGCTGGGTGGCCATCTGTCCAAGGGAATGCTTTGAGGGGGTTGGACTGGATGGCCTCTGGGGTCTCTTCCAACTCTACACTTCTATGATTCCAGTAATTTATCTCAAAAAGTCCAACTCTTTTTTGCCTGGTTGATGTCTCCCTCTTGTTGCTTTTACATGAATGATATACCTTAAAGTCTGGGAATACCCTGACTCTTCAGGAGTTAAACATTCAAAATTTTGAGTCATTCTATATG
Organism: Ctenosaura bakeri; assembly: GCA_948474755.1. NCBI lineage: Eukaryota > Metazoa > Chordata > Lepidosauria > Squamata > Iguanidae > Ctenosaura > Ctenosaura bakeri. Next base: position 55,463 of record CAOLHI010002603.1, read on the forward strand.
TGGACATTTAGCAAATGACAACCATGGCAGGAGACATATTTTGGCTCACTCTGGTACCTTCTACCTTTTTATATTTTTCAGTTTTATTATTTTTGCTCTCTGGTTGTCATTTTCCTTGAAGAAGAGGTGTGCTGGTTCAGACCAATCAGTTCCCTGGGCGAGGATAACCTGACGATGATAGTTCACGCGTGGCAGACTCCCAGTTAGACTACTGCAGTGCATTCTATTTAGGGCTGCCCTTGAAGCCGACGCAGAAGCTGCAGCTAGTACAAAATGCAGCAGCTGGCAGGAACAGCCGATAGAAACCACAGACAGAAAGACACACACGGCTTCTCCTATTGCATGTGATAGCCAGCCGTCCTCGCTAGTAGCCAGGGTGGCCTCCTTCTCCTCCACGAATGGATCTGGTCCTCTCTTTTTAAAGCCATCCAAACTAGCTGTGGTCTGTATATTTGTCTGCATGTTTTTCTTGCATTTATACCTTGCCTTTCGTATGGAACAGAATCCCCTTGTGGCAGTGAGTTCTACAGGTCAACCTTGCACCGTGTGTACACCGTGTCCCCAAATCTCCATTAATCTCCTGGATTTGATGGAGATTTAACTGAATTTGCTTGCTTGCTCTCTCTCTCTCTCTCTCTCTCTCTCTCTTTCTTTCTTCCCAGCAGCAGAGCTTTGCTTTGCTTTCCGGAAGCGATGAACGGCGCCAAGGCCCGGTGCCAAAAAGTCTGGAGAACTAATTGCCCAAGTAGCTCACTGGCTTAATTGTGTAATAGGGATGCAGAGAACAGACACATCCATTCTGAGGGTGATGGTTTATGGTATTTTCTGCTCTGGCAGAAAATGTGCAGAAGGGCGGAACAGAAGTAGCAGTGCCTGCTATTGGCTTTATCAGGGAAAATCATAACCTCTATGAGCTGGCAGGAAGCAAGAGGGGAAGGCAGGCATTTGTGTGGCATCCAAAATGTGGCAAAGGCCCACATTCAGAATAAATGCTGAGAACATGTTGTTGAGCTCATTAGCGTCTTCTATCCCCTCCCCCCAACATGGGACACATTTCCGCACTAGACTGTTAATAGCACTGTGATTCCACTTTCAACCTCCTATGGAATCCTGGGGTTTGCAGTTTAGGGAGGAGCCGGCCCCAGGATTCCATAGAGGTTGAAAGTGGAATCATCGCGCTATCAGAGTGTAGTGCGGAAATGGCCACAGCGTGGCTAACTACAGAACAAGATCCAGCTTGAACATTCCTCATCCAGAAATCTGAAAAACTCCAGAGCCCAAAACTTTTTGCCACCCGCGGTCTGCTTCTGCCTTCGAAGCTGTAGACCCCATCTTGAATACTGTGTCCAGTTCTGGGCACCCCAATTCAAGAAGGATATTGACAAGCTGGAGCAGGTCCAGAGGAGGGTGACCAAAATGGTGAGGGGCCTGGAAGCCATGAAGCCCTATGGGGATGGACTTAGAGAGCTGGGGATGTTTAGTCTGCAGAAGAGAAGGTTAAGAGGGGACATGATAGCCACGTTTAAGTATTTGAAGGGATGCCACGTAGAGGAAGGAGAGGGCTTGTTTTCTGCAGCTCCAGAGACCAGGACAAGGAGCAATGGATTCAAGCTGCAGGAAAGGAGATTCCACCTGAACCTCAGGAAGAACTTCCTGACGGTCAGGGCTGTCCAGCAGTGGAATCTGCTGCCTCGGAGTGCAGTGGAGTCTCCTTCCTTGGGGGTTTTTAAGCAGAGGCTTGATGGCCATCTGTCGGGAATGCTTTGAGGGTGTTCCTGCATCGCAGGGGGTTGGACTGGATGGCCCCTGGGGTCTCTCCCAACTCTACATTTCTATGATTCTATGATGCAGCACTTGTGCCATTTTGTCTCTTAGATCCTCGGTCTCTCTCCAGCCTCGCATCTCAAACACAACACAGAGAGCGCAGGAATGAGATGCAAGGCTGGAGAGAGATGCGAGGATCTGTGAAATGGCCGGAATCCAAGCGCAGCACTTGAATCCATGCCTCCTGCCATTCTACAGATCCTCAGCCTCTCTCCAGCCTCGCATCTCATTCCTTTGCTACTTGTGTTGTGTATGAAAGGTGAGGCTGAAGAGAGACTAAGGATATAAGGGGTTTGATATCTATATTGAAAAGAAAATACGGTAATACAGTATTGTGCGGGAGATCTTTTGGGAGCCCACCAACTGCGGCGCTCCTGCTTGTTCGTTTTTGGGCTTCCTAGAGATCTCCTGTACAGGTACTGCGTTCTATATATATTCAAATACAGGTATTCCAAAATCTGAAACAATTCTGAATAAACAACACTTCTGGTCCCAAGCATTACAGATAAGTGCCGCTGTAAAGCTAAAAATCTGACTTAAAGAAGTTGTAACACAATTAAACAAATTATCATATCCAAACACCATTACATTTTAAAAAGGGTACAATTATTTTAAAACATAACAATACAGTTAAAAATATGGGATACTCACACTGTTTAAAAGAAAGACTCCCTGCAAGGGATTAATAATTAAACGCCTATTTTAATAAAAAGGTCCCCACCTGCTGGTCAAAAGAGAGCGGAGAGGAGGCCAGCCGAGTCTCCTGTGGGAGGGAGTTCCACAGGCTGCAAGCAGCCACCAAGCAGGCCCTTTCCTGTGCCCTCGCCAGGCAGCTCATGATCTTGTGGGACAGAAGAAAGCCCTCCCCCGAGGCATTTAAAGCTTGGGTTGGCTCAAACGGCACCCAAAAATCTGGACCTGAGTTATATAGGCTTTATAGATCACGATCAGCCCTTCGAATTATGCCCAGAAACAAATTGGTGGTCTACAAAGCTGTTTCAACAAGAGAATGATGTGCTCCTTTTAATTGGCCCTGGTCCGCACGCCGGCCACAGCACTTTGGACCTCCTGAGGTTTTCTGCACAGTCTCCAAAGGCAGCTCCTCGCAGAGTGTGTTACAGCAGTCCAGACGGGATGCAATCGTGTCTTCTGTCGCCATTGCCAGATCTGTCTTCTCTAGAACTGGTGCAGTTGACCTACTGGCTTTAATTTGTGCAGGGGAGCTCCTGGCTGCCCCTGAAACCTGGGCCTCCGGGCTCGAGTGCGAGTCCAGGAGAACAGAGGGAGCCCAGCCTCCTCCAGCACAGGCTGAATCCCTCTTCCCTGATCTGCTAAAGTGAAGCACCGACCATGGCTAAAACTGTGCCATCAAAGATCGACACCAGTGCTGGAGTCAAAACTTTGGGAGGAGTCCAAGACATTGACTGCCAGAGAGGTGGAGCCTCCTCAAGAGTAAAAACCTTCATCCACTATAGACTAAAAAGTTCCCAGTTTTTTTTTTATATTGGTCAAACCAACAACTTTCTGTTCTTGTTACCCCTAGAAAATAATTGATTACAGCGCTGTTGTGGTTTGAGCGTTGAACGATGGCCCTGAGGCCCAGGTTCGATTCCCCGTCCAGATGTGGCAACCTACTGGGTGATCTCAGCCCCCCAAACCTTGATAGGGTTGCTTTAGGGTCACCATAAGTTGGAAACAACTTGAAGGCATACAACAACAACAACTGTAGTATACCGTAAATTAGTGCTGCTCTCTGACCCCAGATTCCCTATCTCTGCATTTATTTGTGGATGCCTTTATACTAGTATAACTCACCCTCTAGAATCTGACGGATCTGACACAGAGGCCATGGACAGACCTCACCCGGAGTGACCCTGTGTCCAGTTCTGGGCATCACAATTCAGGAACAAAAAATGTGATTGCCCTCCTCTGGAAACGTTCCAGCTTGTCCATAACGGTCAAAAGCCTGGAAAGCATGAAGCCCTGTGAGGAACAGCTTCGGGAGCTGGGGATGTTTAGCCTGGAGAAGGTAAAGAGATGACATGATAGCCATGTTTAAATATTTGAAAGGATGTCCTATGGAAGATGGGGCAAGCTTGTTTTCTGCTGCTCCAGAGACTAGGACATGGAGCAATGGACTCAACCTTCAGGAAAAGAGATCCCACTTAGATCTTAGGAAGAACTTCTCGGCTGTAAGAGCGATTTGAGAATGGGACATGCTGATACCTGGAATTGTGGCGAAGTTCCCTTCTTTGGAAGTTTTTACATGGAGGCTGGATGGCCGTCTGTTGGGAGTGATGTGAGTGTGTCTTCCTCTGTGGCAATAGGGAGTGGGACTGGGTGGCCCATGGGGTCTCTTCCATCTTTAGGATTCTATGAGTTTGATTGTGAGGAGTTTCTGGCTGCAGCCCCTTCCTGAGAAATGGGCATCTGAAGCAACTGAAGGGTTCCCTCCTCAGCAGGACTTGATGGATGCTGACGAGACCCCCACTCCAATCCCTTCTTCTCCTTGCTCTGGCTCATTCAGTCTTCTCCACCATCGGTACCCTCAGGGCCCGTGTGTTTCTTGGAATTCTTGACCTCTAGACGGTCTGCATTTAACGACTCCTTGTCTTACCCCTACAGCTGAGTATGAAGAAGACTGAAATAATAACCATAGATAGTTTGCGTAGCTTTAAAGTGAGTGATTAAGACATGGGAATCCTCTTCCTTGGCTAAAATGGAGAATGCAGTCAAGAAATCAGGCGAAGATTTGGAAGGACAGCTGTGAAGAAACTCAAGTTTCATAGAATCATAGAATCACAGAAATGTAGAGACCCCAGGGGCCATCCAGTCCAACCCCCTTCTGCCATGCAGGAACACCCTCAAAGCACTCCCTTGGACAGATGGCCATCCAGCCTCTGCTTAAAAGCCTCCAAGGAAGGAGGAGACTCCACTACACTCTGTGGAGGCAGCAGATTCCACTGCCGGACAGCCCTGACTGTCAGGAAGTTCTTCCTGAGGTTCAGGTGGAATCTCCTTTCCTGCAGTTTGAATCCATTGCTCCTTGTCCTGGTCTCTGGAGCAGCAGAAAACAAGTCCTCTCCTTCCTCTATATGGCATCCCTTCAAATATTTAAACATGGCTGTCATGTCCCCTCTTAACCTCCTCTTCTGCAGACTAAACATCCCCAGCTCCCTAACTCCATCCTCATAGGGCTTCATGGCTTCCAGGCCCTCCACCATTTTGGTCGCCCTCCTCTGGACTTGCTCCAGTTTGTCAATATCCTTCTTGAATTGGGGTGCCCAGAACTGGACACAAAGTTTAAAGATATATCAGTGAATACTAAAACCAGGATCATCCATGCCGTCCTATTTCCCGTTTCTATGTACGGTTGTGAAAGCTAGGCAGTGGAGAAGGATAACTGGAAGAGAATCCATCCCTTTCAGATGTGGTGCTGCAGGAGACCTCTAAAGATTTCCCGACTCACTGAAAGGACAAATGGAAATCAAGTCCGAACTCTTCCCAGAAGCCAAGATGACTCAGCTGAGGCTGTTGTACTTTGAACGCATCATGGGATGCAATGAGTCCCTGGAAAGGAGGATAATGAGGTGGAAAGCGGCTGGATTGTTTTCACCCAGGAAGCCACAGCCACCCTGAGTTTGCAAAATCTGAGCAAGGAAGCGGATAATGGGGGATTTTTTTTGGGGGGGTGCTCTTGTTCAGAGGATCGACACATGTTGAAGTCAAGTTGAAGTAAGTAGCAACACTCGGGAGCAACAAATCTGGACTCCCGGCTTCGTGCAGTGACTTTGGCGATGGCTGCACTTCTCTTCATTTTCCACAGACTTCTTGGATTTCCTCCCAATAGCGTCCTTCACGCTCAGCCTTTTATCTATACTGGTGACTCCTCAGTTTTTGCACTGGCTCTCCTGGCCTCTGTAGAAATCTCTGTAGTTTTGTGGTTTTGAGCAATGTATGTGCATCTACATGAAACTGCTGGGAGAGACCATCAGGAGGCATGGAGCAAGGTGCTCTCAGTATGCTGATGACACCCAGATATCTCTCTCCATGCCTCGGAAAATAGCATCAACTAAGGGTGGCATCTCGCCTCTAAATGAATGCCTTGAAGCAGTAATGGACTGGATGAGGAGAAACAGACTGAAGCTGAATCCAGATAAGATGGAGGTACTCGCTGTTAAGGGCCCCAGCCCAGGTATGGAAGTTTGTCAACCAGTTCTAGACGGGGTCACACTTCCCCTGAAAGACTGTGTCCGCAGCTTTGGGGTGCTCCTGGACTTGCCGCTTCAGATGACAGGTCAAATTGATGCAGCGGCCAGGAGTGCCTGCTATCCGCTCCAGCTGATACGCCAGCTGCACCCCTTCCTGGACTTGGAACACCTAAAAACAGTGGTACATGCGCTGGTAACTTCACGGCTTGACTTCTGCAATGCGCTCTACATAGGGCCACTCATGTGCTTAGTCCGGAAACTTCAATTAATTCAGAACATGGCAGCCAGGTTGGTCACCGGACGATCTAAAACTGACCACATAACACCTATTCTGAAGTCTTTACACTGGCTGCCTATTAGTTTCTGGGCACAGTACAAGGTGTTGGTTATTACTCTTAAAGCCCTCCATGCCTTGGGGCCAGCCTGCCTGCGGGATCGCCTTCTCCCATATAATCCGCCCCGCACACTAAGGTCCTCTGGGAGGAATTTACTGCAGCCAGTCAGAACGAGGTTGGCTGCGGTTGCCCAGAGGACCTTTTCTTCTATCGCTCCCAAGTCATGGAATGGCCGACCGGAGGAGACCCGGCATGTTACCCGTCTTGACGGCTTTAAAAAGGCGGTCAAGACTGTCCTCTTCCGACAGGCCTTCCCAGACTAGTGCTCCACCACCTCTCATCAATTGTCCTTTTGTTTTTAATTTTGTTTTTAATCTGTTTTAATAATTAATGTGTTTTAGGGGGATAGAAGGGTTGGTGGGTGGGGAGGATGGGGTACATTTTAATGTTTTAATGTATTTATATATTCCTGTAATGCCGCCTCGATCCACTGGGAGAGGCGGGATAAAAATAAATTTTATTATTATTATTATTATTTTGGCCATTTCCACATTCCATTTCAACCCGTTCTTTTTTAATTAAGAAGCTTCCTGTTTTGAAGTCAAATGTGACTGAGTAGTTTTCAGATGAAACCTTTGTGGTCCTGTCTCATTTGCAGAAGTTTATGTGATGGTTATCTTGATTCTATGACCTTCCACTCATAACCTGCCCTTTTTTCCAACCACATCTTCCTCTCTTTTTTTCCCCTGAAGGCAGCAAACCTCTTAATTAGAAAAAATGAAAGTTGAATAGCTGCACATGGCCTCCTAATTGCTAAAGTGATGAACTCTCTGCTATGAAACTTTCCATATTGGACTTCCTTGGCAAGTTTCCTCTTCGGTATAAATTAGATTTAATAGAACTGCAGAGTTGGAGAGAGCCAGTGTGAGGCAGCGTGATGGACTCGGAGACCCCGCTTGGCCATGGAAGCCTGCTGGGTGACCTTGGGTATGTCACAGACTCTCAGCCCCAGAAAACCCAGTGATAGGGTCGCCTTAGGATAGCCACAAGTCAGCAACGACTTGAAGGCACACAACAACAACAGAGTTGAGATGGCTTTCCAAGGTCCATCCCCCTGCCCTGAAGGAATAAGACAGCTAAAGCACTCCAGCAAAGGAGACCTCAGCACTCCTGAGGCCATCCACCTGTTCCAGAGCTCTTTTCCTCGGGACATTCTTCCTAATGCCTAGGTGGGATCTTCTCTTTACTTGGAATCTGAATGCATTTGTTCCCCTCCTGGTCTCTGGAGTAGAAGAAAACAACTCTTACCCCAAAACGTAGGTGCCACAAGGGCTGCCCTGCAATGCCAAATACCTCCTTGAAAAATTGGGGAATTAATTAGCTCAAAATCAGGAGGCTGCGAGAGGGCAGCAACTTAACGAGATCTTTTCTACCAGTGTCTATGGGCACACGCAGGAAAAGAACCAGCCAGAGATTCAGAAGTAAGCTAAAAATGTGTTTTATTGAGGGAAATTCGCTCATGCATGCACACAAGATACACTCAATCGCACATTCACACAAGAGATAACTGAAAGAAAAAGGGAGGAAAAATTATAGAGAGGCTGAAGGACTTGGGGGGGTTTCTAATTACCAGTCCGGAAGAGCAGTGAAGAGCAGAAATATATATTTTGGCTTAGGTAGGACCTAAGGGCAGTTCTCTTTCAGGAGCCAGATGGACAGAGTGACGGGTAGACCTTCAAGAGACTGCCCTGGGCCTCCCCAAATCAGGGGTATTTGTACCCTGAAAATGGCTTGCGGCTGTGAAGGTTCCAGATGCAAGACAAAGGGAACCCGTTGTGGACAATGTGTCTTTCACCTGTTGATGGGCTTAGTGCTTTGATTGACAAAGACATGATGGGTGTTGTAATAGCTGTGTTGTGGGTGCTGTGAGGACAGCAGAAGGAATCCAGGTGGGCAAGGGATGGATCTCTGTCCATCAGTGTCCTGGTGGGCTCCTCACCGTTGGATTCCCTGGAAAAGTCCAGCTTCTATTTGAGCCTGTTATCCACAGGAATGGTGTGTGTTTGCCTGACAGATGACCCAGTCTTACCTGGAGGAAGTTTGGAGTGGACCTGTCCTTCTCACATTTACAGTCAAATTCTTTCCCTCGCTCAGTTTGACCTCTCCGTCACCTCTCAGGCTTGAATTTGATATCAGAGCCAATAAAATGTGTTGCCAATTACATATCATGCCAATTAGGTATGGTGCCCCTCCAAACCATACTAATATCAGGGACCCCCAAAGCGGGGCCTTACACAACCCCACTCTATCTTCTACATGACAGCCCTTCAGGTATTTCAAGATGGCCCTGATATCACCTCTCAGGTTTCTCGTCTCAGGAGTATAGAATTATAGAATAATAGAATCACAGAGTTGGAAGAGACCCCAGGGGCCATCCAGTCCAACCCCCTGCTATGTAGGAACACCCATCAAAGCATTCCCAACAGATGGCCATCCAGCCTCTGCTTAAAAACTTCCAAAGAAGGAGGAGGCTCCACCACACTCCACGGAGGCAGCATCATATCCCACTGCCGGACAGCTCTGATGGTCAAGAAGTTCTTCCTGAGGTTCAGGTGGGATCTCTTTTCCTGCAGCTCGAATCCGTTGCTCCTTGTCCTAGTCTCTGGGACAAGGAACAATGGATTCAAACTACCCTGTAAACGTGCCCAGTTTGCACAACCATCTATTACTGGGCTTGGTTTCCAGACCTTTCACCGTCTCCTCTGACGCAATCTGGGCATTGTTTCCTATCAGTTCAGATCTCAGACTTGGCTTGGAAAATATGCTTTCCAAGCATACTTGGAAAGCACATTGCAGCCAAGCAATGTCAGAAATGTGGCTGAAATGGCAAAAGCTATTCACGAGGAAGAACAGACAAGCTGGGAGAGGAGAGGCTGCGGCAGTTTTCCTTTGCCTGAGCCGGCTGGAAGGGGCAAGATCTTGCCACCTTCTCTCGTCTCCCTCAACTGAGTTAACTGAGAGCAAAATCCTTTTGCAATTTGAGCTCAGTTTGCAGCAACTGAAGTAAGCGGGGGAGAAGGAGGAGGAAGAGAGGGAAACCGGGACATTTTAAAAGTAGCAGAAAAAGTGTGATGAATGAGGAGTGGGACACTTGGTGGGTATGTGTTTGCAGCTTCCAAAAGACAGAGGCCATTTCTGTCCTAGCCTATTATAGTGCTATTATTCCACTTTCAACATCCCATGGAATCCTAGGGTTTGCAGTTTAGGGAGGGGCCGGCCTCAAAGGGCATCCTCAAAGGCCCCTCCCTAAACTGCAAACCCCAGGATTCCAGAGGATGTTGCAAGTGGAATAATAGCACTATAACATAGTGCAGAAATGGCCAGAGGCAGTGCAGATGGTCTCTCTCCAATTAAGAATAAATTAACAGCAAAACAGGAACTTGCATGGGGAAAGCAGAGACAAGGGACATCATAAATTCACAATAAATGAAGAGTTTCCTCTTGGCAGCTCTTTAGAGGAAAATTACTGTAAGTACACAGTGGCACTTACGGTAAACAGAAAATGTATTGGGAATGCCTTGGAAAATGCTGGATTCTATTGGAATGATAAAGATGACGTTCTGAGTTAGCAAAAGTTTTGGAATGATCTGCGAACTCTTGCACATTTTTGTGAAGGTGCAATAACCTTTGGACTGAACTGCGTACACCTGTCGTCCCCAACTGGGCGCTCTCTAGGTGTGTTGGATGATAACTGCCATCATCCACAGCCAGCATGGTCGTGGCTCCGGAATAAGCAATGACAGTAATAATGGAGAAGAAACAGAGTTACAGGTCGGAGATAACACAACGTATGGGAACAGTACTATTAGATGGGTGGGATGGGTAACACTTTCCCGGGTTACCTATAAGTTACTTTTTAAATTTAAAGCATTTTAGAGACATTTAAGCTGATCGCTTTTAGCTTTTACGCCATCTCTCTTTTCAGTCCTAATACTTTCCCCCCACCCCATCTAAGAACAGGGAAAAAATAATTTCCTAAGTTACTTTTTAAAGGAGGGGCTTCAGAGTCAACAGTAAATAATTCCTTTTTTTTAGTAAGTTTTAGCAATGATTTTCAAAATACATACAAGCAAAGTAAAAGAAAAGACAAATTGCAACAACAAACACACAGGAAAAAGGGGAAAAAAGAAGGCGCTACATACTAAGTACTAAAAATGACTAAAGACAATAAGAATACAAAGAAAAAAGAAATATACATTGGTCTCCTGCTTTCCTAAGGCAGATTATGTATAACTCTATAAGGTAACTTCTCTCATTACAAATACCACTCAAGGAATTACCTTTTTGAACTTCAGTAAGAAGTTATGCCACTAATTATTAGTTTTAAACTACAGATGGGGATGGTGGGGTTTGCCACTCCATATAGCTGGTGGGCAGCTGGTTGGAGAAGTTGATGAGAAAGATATTATTTTGGACAGATACCATGTCCTCAGTTGACGGGATATTTACTGTTCCACTTGTTTTGGGAAAAAATGGAAGATGCATCTGGAATTCTCTTTTTTAAAAATGTTATTTAAGATGTGAAGTTACCTAGATATGGTATCTTTAAAATCCCTCTTCAGAGCTGTCAAAAATTGCAAACCCCTAGTCAGATATGTAGGACAACAACCCAGTACCTTATAAAAGAACTCATAGATCTTGCACGGATCCCATTTGATGTGAATACTAAAAATCTAAGGGAACGATCCTATACGCACAGGATGGGAACTGATGGGTTGTTCGGTGTTGTTCCTTCTTAAGGTGAGATGCCAAGAACTGGATGGAGGAGAACCCTTTGGTAGAATTTTATACTTCAGTGTAGGATTATTCCCAAATTGAAAAACTTTGTTGGCTTTTAGCAGATGAGGAGTGATGGTGGATTCAGCAATCCAGTCAACTGGCACAAGGGACACCGAATCCTCTACGCCCACATTTCAGGACCTCCTCATACGTTCCTGTAGCTGTTTAGAGTGGAAGGCATTTCCCTTCATCTATTCCGATGCTGTAATATAGGGGAAAAGCCAGTGCAGCTTCATGGTTTTTGTGCTGGAGATGGACTCTGTGAGACCAGAATTTGAATCCCTCTTCAGCCCTGGAAACTGTCATGCCTTGCTTCCAGAGCATGGACTCTGACTCAGAGTCCGAAGCAGAGGGCGTGCCAGAGGCTGAAACGGGGGGCATGCCAGGGCCTGCTGTACAGAGAGAGGTTACAGTGCCAGAAACAGAACAGGGGAGGGTGTCAGGGCCATGGGCCCGGCTGGGCCTGTCGCTGCCCCTGAGGCCGCCGCTGAAGTGGCGGTGGCCGCGGCGGCGGCCGACGGGGCCTACACGGAGGCCGCCGCGGCCAACGGAGCCTGCGCGGAGGCCTCCGTGGCCGACGGGGCCTGCGCGGAGGCCGCCGTGGCCGATGGGGCCTGCGCGGAGGCCGCTGCGGCTGAGGGGCCTTGCCCGGAGGCCGCTGCGGCCGACGGCTCGGGCCTGGCGGCCGTGGGAGAGGCTGCCGGGCCTGGAGCCACTTACCTAGAGGGTGCAGGCTCGAGTCCCTCGTCGTCGGCCGGCTTGCCGGGGTGGGCGGGTCCCGGGCCTGCTCCCGGGGCTCCGCCCACCCACGGCCCCGATCCGCGGGAGGCCTGGGAGTCTGCCTGCGGCCCTGATCCGGAGGAGGCTGATGCCTCCGCCTCGCCTCCTCCTTTCCAGCAGCGGCGGCAGGCCAAGGAGGCCGTCCGCCGGTCCCGGCGCCTGCTGGAGAGGAGACGACGGGCAGAGAGCTCGCAGCTGTGAGGCACAGCACAGCTGCGAGCCCTCAGCCACATGGCCACGCCGGATTGGCCGGCGTCTGGCTTGGAGGGCTATTTGAGGCAGGCGCCGGGCTGGGGTAGGCACGGAGCAACAACCGTCGGTCAACCGTGGTCCTGCTGTCCATGCCTTGTTCCTGCCCGCGCCTGAGACCAGTCCTCCTGTTCGCCTTGGTGAAGTAACCTGCCTTATGTACTTTAACAGCCTGTGTTTATTTCTGTTAAGACTGAGTAGAAGCCCTGCCTGCATTAAGGACTATTTCTGTTAAGACTGTGTAGAAGCCTGCTTGCTTTGTACTTTTGAGTTTTGACTGCATTAAAGCCCTGCACCTCTAACCAGCTCCCCTGCCTCTGCCTGACCACCGCCTGGCACTGACAGAGGGTGCCTGCTCCGACAGAGAGTCCTGCCTCTTCAGATACAGGAGGACACTTACCTAGACCCAGCTTTGCACAGCAAAGAGAGACCCAGCATCGCTCTCTCAGAATTTATAACTGGCATCAAGCAAGCAAGGCACAGCTGTGCTAGGCATTGGGCCTATTTAGCTGGTGTCCTTCCTGTTCAAGAGTTGTCAGAGCTTGTCTGATCTGCTACCCTGCTAGATGCCTTGACAAATGTTTGCATTGACCTTGGACACTCCTTTGCCATGAAACCCTGCTGGACTTTGTTTGTGTTGGACTTTATTTATGATGTTTTGCTTATTGCCTGGAAATAAGTAACAAGCTGGGAGATAGTCAGTTTGTTTTGTTTGATTTATCAGCTGTGCCAGGACTGAGACAGAACAGAAACCCATCATGTGGCCTCTTCTCTCAGCCTCAGAGGAAAGCAAAATGCCACCTTTCTCTTGGCCTCAGAGGAAGGCAAGGGCAAAGTTCCTTGCAATAATCTTGCCACAAAAACCCTAGGATAGAGGTTTGAGAGCTGGACTAGAACTTTCTTGGCTACGTTGTAAGCTTCCCAGGTTCCATGTTGGGAGAAAGGTGGGATGTAACTTCATTCATTAATAAAAATGTCAGAACCCATCTAACTTTCTAATGCCCTCTCTCTCTCTCTCTCCCTCTCTCTGTATGTGTCTGTGCCTATGCAACCGAAAGAGTGTGTACATTTCCTGGTGGCATCTCCTTGATGCACTTTTGAATTTAACTCAACCAAAGCTCTTTGCTTTGAAGGTGATCTGGGGGCTTTCCCCCCACCATCTTGCTTTTGTGGGGTGGTTTAGGGGGTCTGCCCTTCTTCTTGGCTGCAGAACAGGGGTACTTCCCCTCCTCCACTTTCCTGCCCCTGCCTTTCTCCCGTTTCCTCCCCTGTGGAGCTTTCAGAGCCACCAGGAAATTGTTGGTCCGGTCCCTTTCAGCCACCTTAACTCTCCCCTGCTTAATCTATGTAGCGCCACTCCTAGGCAAAACTCTTCCTCTTTGACCATTGTCCAGCAAATAATTGTAAACTCTCAACTCAAACATCTTGCTGTTTGTATTCCATTAAGGCGGTATTTACTCTTGATATAAAGTTCTGTTGGTGCTGCCGTGCCAAAGGAGATTTATGGGATGTCATTCGTCAAGCAGGCATGAAATGGGAGGAATCACAGAATGTTCTTTGCTGCTGTTCTGATGGGAAAGTGTGCAACAGAACGGGCAGAGCCTAATTGTGAATTCCCAGGCCGTTGGGGGAGTCCGATTGTTCCCAAGACACTGCCTTCCAGGCTCCATGAACCTCTTCTTTGGGCAAACTGAAAAGAGAGCAGAACCTGCCGGGGCTGGAGGAGGTAGTACAATATTTTACATAGAATCAGAGAGCTGGAAGAGGTTCCCCCAAAGGCCATTTAGTCCAACCCCTGCCATGAACAAATGCACAACTAAGGAACTGCTGAGAGATGGGCACCCAACTGCTGTTTAAAGATCTCCAAAGGAGACTTCATCTCCCTCTGAGGCAATCTGTTCCACTGTCAAATGGCTTTTACGGTCAGTGAGTTCTTCCTAAGGTTTAAGTGGAATCTCTTTTCTTGTCATTATTTTGTGTCCTAGGCCATTTCCACACTAGACTGTTATAGTGCCCCTCCCTAAACTGCAAACCCCAGGGTTCCATAGGGTGTTGAAAGCAGAATAATAACACTATAAAGGAAAGGAAAGGAAAGGAAAGGAAAGGAAAGGAAAGGAAAGGAAAGGAGAAAGGGGGCCAGCTGAGCCTCCTGTGGCAAGGGGTTCCAGAGGGTGGGAGCAGCCACTGAGAAGGCCCTATCTCCCACGTCCTCACCCAGCGAGCCTGGGACGGTAGTGGGACCAAGAGAAATCCTCCCCCTGCAGATTTTAAGCCTCTGGCAAGTTCGTATGGAGAGTTACGGGCTTTCAGGTAGCCATATAGTGCTTTATAAGTCATGAGAAGGAACGAGTACTGGGAAGCATGCATAATGAATCAGCAGAAAGGGGAGACTAGGTTCCACGTGCGTGTGGATTGCCCAAATTTATTATTTAAAAAGCGCACAATAAATTTGGAGCATTCACAAGCCCATGGAACCTACTCTCCTTTTTCCCCACTGCTCTCTAAGTGAGGACCACCGGTCTGAGTTCTGCCTGGAAATGAACAGGTAGCTCGAAATGTGGCCCCTGCCCCTCTCCTGCTGTTGCCCACCCAGGTCTACTGCATCAAGCAGAAGATCTCAGGTGGGTCCTCTTGACGAGAGGAAGGGATTGGCCTGCTGGACTTTCTCTGGTTAAGCAACAGGTCCGTCACAGCGGAATGGACCTTCCTTCCTGCTTTCTGAACCAAAGATTTACTACTGTTGAGGCTTTGCACCATAAAAGACTGAGCCAACCACGGCGGTGGTCAGTATCCTTCTTAATTTGGGTCACCCAGGGTTGGACACAGGGCTCCTGGGGAGGCCTGACCTCACTTTCATCCCTTGCAGGCTGATTTATATTTTCCCTCTGCCCCTGCTCCACTTCTGTTCTCCTTACTAAAGAGGGTTGCCTGGCTTAGAAGCTGGCATATGCACCTATGTGCAAATTTTGCCTAGTTTGAGCTAGTGCGGATACAAGCCCTGCCCACAAGCCGCCTACAACTGGCAACCCTAAGTGACCTGTGTTTTTTATGGGATGTTCCATTGCAATTTTTATGCGCACACACCACAAAGAACTGCTTTCCACCAGTTTGCTGGATCTCCACTTCCCACAGCTACCCCTTCTGCCTTGGCACTTGCCTGTCTCCCGGGTTACCTTTGAAGATGTAGGCGGCTTGTGGGCAGTGCGGATACAAGCGCCAAAGACCCACTACAGTCTGGTAGAACATGTCAGTGTCTCAGGGATGTGAGAAAATGTCCCCATCTTCAAGAAGGGGAAAAAGAGGACCCTAATAATTATCGCCCAGTCAGCCTGACATCAGTACCCGGAAAGACCCTGGTGCAGATCATTAAGCAGTCAGTTTCTAATCACTTAGAAAAGTCAACATGGATTTCTCAAAAATAAGTCATGCCAGACTAATATGACAGAGTTACTAGCTTGATAGATGAATACTGTGGATGTAGCATATCTCGATTTCAGGAAGGCCTTCGACAAAGTTCCCCATGACATTCTTGCAAAGAAGCTGGGAAAATGCGGGCTGGACAGGGCTACTGTTAGTTGGATTTGTAATTGGTTGACCGACCGAACCCAAAGGGTGATCACGAATGGCTGCTTTTCATCCTGGAGGGAAGTGACTTTTGGGGGGAGCCACAGGGTTCTGTCCTGGGCCCAGGGCTGTTCAATATCTTTATCAACGACTTGGATGAAGGAATAGAGGGCATCATCAAATTTGCAGATGACACCAAATTGGGAGGGGTTGCGAATACGCCAGAGGACAGGATCAAAATTCAAAATGACCTGGACAGATTGGAGAGCTGGGCCAGGGCGAACAAAATGAAATTCAACAGAGAGAAGTGGAAGGTCCTCCACTTAGGCAGAAAAAATGGAATACTGAAATATAGGATGGGGGACACGTGGCTGGATAGCAGGACGTGTGAAAGGGATCTGGGAGTCTTCATAGACCACAAGCTGAACATGAGTCAGCAGTGTGATGCGGCAGCCAAGAAAGCCAATGCAATTCTCGGCTGCATCAATAGGAGTCTGATGTCTAGATTGAGGGAGGTGCTGGTACCCCTCTACTCTGCTTTGGTTAGACCTCCTCTTTAATACTGTGTCAGTTCTGGGCACCCCAATCCAAGAAGGACGTGGTCAAGTGGGAGCAAGTCCAGAGGAGGGCAACAAAAATGGTGAGAGGCCTGGAAGCCATGAAGCCCTACGAGGATAGATTTAGAGAGCTGGGTATGTTTAGTCTGCAGAAGAGAAGGTTGAGAGGGGACATGATAGCCATGTTTAAATATTTGAAGGGATGCCATGTAGAGGAAGGAGAGGGCTTGTTTTCTGCTGCTCCAGAGACCAGGACAAGGAGCAATGGATTCAAGCTGCAGGAAAGGAGATTCCACCTGAACCTCAGGAAGAACTTCCTGACAATCAGGGCTGTCCGGCAGTGGAATAGGCTGGCTTGGAGAGTGGTTGAGTCTCCTCCTTTGGAGGTTTTTAAGCAGAGGCTGGAGGGCCATCTGTCGGGAGTGCTTTGAGGGTGTTCCTGCATGGCAGAAGGGGGTTGGACTGGATGGCCCCTGGGGTCCCTTCCAACTCTACATTTCTATGATTCCATGATTGTTTATTGCTGGGCCAATAAATAGCAATTGGCCAGCTCAGGTAAATAACATTTGGTTGTTGTGCTTAGATGACAGCAGTCAGAGGGTGATTTAAGAGGGTTGGGCTGGAGGATACAGTGGTGGGGTTTGAATTAAAATATCAGACCAAGGGAGACATTCTAAAGATCAAAGTGACTGTAGACAAGAGTTGCTTTAACCAAAGAAAACCCATTTGGCAATTAAAGGAAGCCGGGTGTAAACCTGGGAGAACCACCAATGGGCATCAGGAATTGATGCTGATGGATTATTGTGTTTTACTATATAGCAAAGTAGCTGAAGCAAGGTTTTAATTCCAGCAGCATTTGTTTTACTAGCCTATTGTATTTCTAATAAACAACATGGAAATTATACGTTTTTTCTTGAGCAACGCAAAGTAACAGTTCTTGACACAGTAGCTTACTTGTCTTTTTAATGATACTTCTTCTTGTGAGCCTTAAAGTATTTTTCTGACTTACGGTGACCTTAAGGCGAATGCATCATGGGGTTTTCTTGGCAAGATTTATTCAGGGGCTGAGGGGTTGCCTTTGCTTTCCTCTGAGGCTGAGAGAGTGTGACTTGCCCAAGATTACCTTGTGGATTTCCATGACCATGCAGGGATTCAGACCCTGGTCTCCCAGCATCCAAGTCCAGTGGTGCCCAACTTTGGGTACCCATACCCCCCAGGGATGCAAACAAGGACGTTTAGGGGTACACACACACACACACACACACACAATTGAATAGTTGTGGAGAAAGTATAAAGTATAAGCCATTCTTGGAGGACACTGCAACTCAGTGAGGTCTTGATTGCCCATGGCATTGGTGTGCCTGTCCTGGAACCTTGAAGGATGGAGGTGGAATCAGAGAGATGAAGAGGAGAGTGACACACAAGCCAAACCTCTGGTTGCCATTGGCCCACAAACGTGAAAAAGTGTCTTTCTAACACGCATATGCACACAGAGCCTTCTCTTTGAGTTGCTGCAACACTGGGTGGCCTCTTGAGCCTTGGGCGCATGTGTTCTTCTCTCCAGCCATTTCTGCACTACACTGTTCTAGTGCTATGATTCCACTTTCAACCTCCTATGGAATCCTGGAGTTTGTAGTTTCCTGAGGCCCAAGAGCTCTCTGGCTGAGAATCCTAAATGCCCCTCCCTGAACTGCAAACCCCAGGATCCCATAGGAGGTTGAAAGTGGAATAATAGCACCATGACAGCATAGTGTGGAAATGGTCTCCCTCTCCACAAAGAGACAGAGCACGCCTGCTGGAGACATCCAGTTCCACCCTGAATCCGTCTGAGGGAGGGATGCGCAGCACCAGGTGCTCCTCCCTGGGCCTTTGGCCGGGAGCAAACTGGATCCTGAGATTGCTGAGAGTCTAGGTGGGTCGTGGGGCACGAGGGGATGGAAAGGCCCAGACAGCGTGGCTGGCCTGACACCCCACCTTTCCTTTTGCAGTTGTTGGGACGTCTCCTTAGAGCTCACAGGAGCTTTTTGATGGGGCTTTTTAACTCTCAAAGAAAAGTCATGGTGGCAGGGGGCAGGACTTCCAATTTATGGAAAGGGGCTTCCAAGGGGTACACAAGAGGAAAAAAGGTGGGGGGCCTTGCTCTAGTGCAGTGGCTCTCAACCTGGGGGTCGGGACCCCTTTGGGGGTCGAATGACCATTTCACAGGGGTTGCCGCTCCTCAATCCTGCCCCCCCTTTTAAAAGAAGGTGGCCTCACAGCCAATGGGAGCAGTGCTTCTGAGACCCCTGTGCTGGGGTTCAAACTGCAAAGCCCAGGATTCCATAGGACGGTGAAAGTGGAATAATGGTGCTATAACAGTCTAGTGCAGAAATAGCCAGGATGACTTTCTCCCCTCGCTTTTGTTGTGCGTGGACCCTTGGCGCTCGCCACATGCACGTGTTGTGTTCTTTGCCCTGACTGTCTGGCATTCCTCGCTTTTTGTATGTTCGGCGTCCGCACTCCCTTGAAGGGAGGGAGGGAAACAAAACGCGTCTGCTTCTGCCGCCGCCATCTTTCCTCTCTCCCCGTCCTTTCCTCCCTGCGCCTCGTGTAAAATGTGGGCTGTTTCGGCCTTGCCTTTGGGAGCGACTGGCTTTTTGAACTGTGGAAACCCAACATTCAGAACTAGAACGACTGCCTTAATTCTGGCATTGATGGACGCTCTCTGTGCTTGAAAAAAGGTGGGAGGTTACCAGTTTTTAGGCATTAGAAGTCTATCCAGAGCAGTGATTTTGGGCAGTGTTTCCAATCCATTTGATGTTGGAAATAACTAACTAACTAAATAAATAAATAATAAATAAATAAATAAATAAATAAATAAATAAATAAATAAAATGATTTTATGGTTGGGGGGTCCCCACAACATGAGGAACTGTATTAAGGGGTCGCGGCATTAGGAAGGTTGAGAACCACTGCTCTAGTCCAACTCAAACCTCTACGCCACGCTGGCTCTCTTTTTAGATGGACCTTGTTTAAATCCATTAGCCACCCTGGGACCTGTGTTGAAAGAAATGGAGGATATTAACCACCTTAAGTAAAGTCCGCCAGCATAGGGCATCAGCAGCAACTCCACTGAAAACGGCCCCCTTTGAAGAAGGCATCTTTGTATGAGCTTCTTAAACACGCCTCCTTGAAAAGAAAGGCTCCTTCAGGCAACTTAGAGTCTTAAGAGTTGGAAGGGACCCCCGGGTCACCTGGCCCAACTGAAAGCCCCCCCCCACAAGATATCCATCCAACAGTGTTTAAAGCCCTCCAAGGCAGCCCATTCCACCCTTGAATGGGACTCCAGTAAAGATGTTCTTCCTAATGTTCGAGTGGAATCTCCTCTTTTGTAATTTGAATCCACAGGAGCAGAAGGAAACACACTGGCTCCATCTTCTGCATGAAGCTGAACAAACACATGTTGGACAAACATGCAAGGAAAAAGAATGTACACCAACATATTTTGTGACATCATTTTCATATACTTTTATTCCCCCCCCACAAATTAGAGGAAGCTAAAAGCTCTCTGAAGACAGTTTACTCAGGTTGTTATCTAGACCTTTGCCATCTGCTCTGATGAGGGTTGGGGGGCGAAGGCCTTGGGCAAAGAAGGGTCCCTCCCGTCCCCTGCCACTCTTTTAAACTGGGGGCACTGGTAGGGACTGGACCCAGGCAAAGCCAGGGTTTCAACACTGAGGCCTCTTTCACAAGAAGCAACTGCAGTCTTTTCAAGCTCCCTTTAACCGCTATTCTCCTTTGGAATCCTGGGACTTGCAAGTCAGGGAGGGGCATTTATACTTTTCAGACAGAGAGCTCTAGTGCCTCGCCAAACTACAACTCCCATGATTTTTCAGGCTGCAGCCATGGCGGGTAAAACAGTATCAAGGCGCTGCAACTCTGCACTGTGACAATGACCTCTCACTGTGCTCCGGCAGGCTGCAGGGTGAGTTACCTTCTCTCCCACCTAAGGGAATCACGGTTGACAAGGACAACGCTCGCTCACCAGCCCTGGAAGCGCCGTCCCTCCGCTTGCGCTAACAACCTGTACGTCCCCTCACAGCTTTCGGCTTCAGAATGGTCTTCAAGCATCGCTCCCTCTTGTCCAGCACTGGGGCAAGCAGAGATTGTAGAAGGAGCCCTCGTTGAAGAACTCCAGTGCCCTCCAACAAACCCACCCCCTCGCTTGCAGTTCGGTCTTCGTGATGGAACCAGCTCCGCCGTAATAGTGTGGATCAAGAACCAGAAGGTGATGGCCTTTTGGACCGGAGCAGACACCCAGCAATCCCTTGGAGGAGTTGTCTCGGTCTCCCCCCATCATGACAGGGCCCCCGCCAGCCTGAAAATGGGCATACAAGGTCTCCAGCTCCTTTTCCAGGTCCCGGCCATGGGGGACGTGGACCAGCTTGCCCGGCACGGCATAAAAGTGGTCCAAGCACAAAGCTGCTTCTACTGTGCCGATCCAGTCCCGAGAGCCAGCAAAGGCAGGGGGTTTGTCCCCCATCCCCACCAGGGCCTTCTGGATCTCCCACAAGGAAGGGACTGGGCGGGGATCAGCCTCTCCCCCATCAGCCGACGCCACCAGCCAGGAGCACACCGTCTGGAGTGTGCGGTAGCCACATCCCCAACCGCGGTCGTCCACGCCGTCACAGCCATAGTGGTAGTAGTGGCAGGCGCCAGAGACAAGTGCCACGCGCTGAGGAGAGGCCGGGAAGGGGAGGCCCAGGTGGACGTTAGACAGCAAGGACATCCTTGGGTAGGTTTAGCCTGGAGAAGAGAAGATTGAGATGTGATGTGATTGTCACGTTTAAATATTTGACAGGCTGTTGCATGGAAGAAGGGACAAACTTGTTTTTCTGCCGCTCCAGAGACCCGGACACTATGGAGCAATGGCTTCAGGCTGCAGGAAAAGAGATGCCCCCTAACATTAGGACGAACTTCCAGAGGGTCAGAGCAGTGCCACAGTGAAATATGCTGCTGCCTGGGAGTGAAGTGGAGTCTCTTTCTTTGGAGGTTATGAAAGAGAGGCTGGAAAGCCACGTGTCCAAGGGAGTGCTTGGATTGCGTCTGCCTGCATGGCAGAAGGGGGTGGACTGGATGGCCCCTGGGGGTCTCTTCCAATGCTATGATTCCTCACAAGGACAGCAAAGAGGCAGGTCTGTGGGCGAACGTGGAGTGAGAGCGGGAGAGAAGGGAATTAAGGGATCATAGAACTGGAAGGGACGACAGGGGCCACCAAGCCCATTCTGCCGGGAGAGAGGGAGGGCATGGATTCAGCTCCACCTCCCCACTGGGGGATTCTCACTTCCTTCTCCCCTTTTGAACCCAGGGACTTGGAAGCCTCTCTCTCAGGCCCTTCTGCGCTGTCCTGAAGGAAACCAGGATCCCATCACAGGCACCAGTTCCTAGCAAAGAACAGTATAAAGAAACCCAGTGGCGCCTTGGAGACCAACTGGCTTATTCCATCGGAGGCACACTCCCTTTCTGTGCCTCCATGCGCCTTCCAGTCACCGGCTGACTTATGCGTATCCCATTCGTCCCATAGGCAAGGGGTCTTCGGAGGAGGTTTTGCCAGTTCCTCCCTCTGAATGAGAGCCTACAGCACCTGGTCTTTGTTAGCGGTCCGCCACCCAAAGACTAACCAGACCTGAACCTGCTTAGCTTCCAAAATTAGACGGGATCTGCTCCCCTTAGGCTGGGGACTGACATGCAGAGGTGTACCTGCCTCGGATGATGCAGACAAAATAATAATAATAATAATTATTATTATTTATATCCCGCCTCTCCCAACAGATCGAGACCCTGATGCAGACAAAATAATAATAATAATAATAATAATAATAATAATAATAATAATAATAATTATTATTATTATTTATATCCCGCCTCTCCCAACGGATCGAGACCCTGATGCAGACAAAATAATAATAATAGTAATAATAATAATAATATTTATTTATATCCCGCCTCTCCCAACAGATCGAGACCCTGATGCAGACCATCATCATCATCATCATCATATTTATTTATATCCCGCCTCTCCCAATGGATTGAGACCCTGATGCAGACAAAATAATAATGATAATAATAGTAATAATAATTATTTATATCCCGCCTCTCCCAGCGGATCGAGACCCCCTGGCAACTCCCCATTCGGAAAATGATGTTGACAACAATTGAGACTCACTTTGTCTCCCAAAACCCAAAGGAAGCCTTTGAGTGACAGGCGCTTCCCTCCCGCCCACCGTCCAGAATGCTTCCGCTGCTCCACCGGGGCCAGAGGTTTCCCCCAGCCACAAGGACCCCCAGAATGGGGGGGGGGTCCTCCAGAACCATAAATGTCCCGTTCCTCCAGGGCCTAGAGAGTCTGCCACCCCATTCTTCCCCCAAACCATAGAAAACTTGGGTCCATCCCCCCTGCGGAGGCCATAGCTTCAAAATAGCTCTTTTTTGGACTACAACTCCCAGAATGCCCCAGCCAGTAATGGGAGTGGCAGTCCAAAAAAGGGAACTCTATCTCAGCAGACCCCAGACCCAGGGGGTGGTCTCTCAAGCGCAGGCATGGGGAGGTCTGTGGCCTTCCAGCAACTCACTTCACTGGGGCATCAGCGACGCCGGCTGGGGATGATGGGAACTGAAGTCCACGCGTCCCTCAGTCCCAGCGCCGGAGGCGTCGCCCTTCCTCGCACCCAAGAAAGAGGAGCCCCGCCCCATCAGAGAGGAAGGGGCTACCATAGAGAGGGGCCTGGCCTTCCTCATCCCCGAACGGCCATTCTCACGGCTAGAGCGCCCTACCGCTCTTCCGCTAGCCATAGAGAACGGGGAGGAAACTATTTAGCGTGGCACACAATCAGTCCACCGGAAATGCCGTTTAGAAGGGCGCTACCCAAACCTTTGGCGGCCATCTTCAGTGTGGCCACTGGACTTCCGGTCGGCCTTCTCAGCGTTCCACCCGCCGCCGGAAGTGAGGACAGCATCCTGGGAGGGCTCAGGTATTTTGCAGACGGGGGGGGGCCCTTTTATTCCCCGCTTCCAATATAGACAGAAAAGGCTTCAGAGGAGCAAGTAATTGGCCGAAATGGAGGGACAGCCGCCAACCGGCTGGAATTCTTACCGGGCACTGGTGCCTCTCTAGCTGTCGCCGTCTCTATGGCCGTTTCCGGACTGGAATGCTATAGCGGTATCGTTCCGCTTTCACACCCTATAGAATTCTGGGGTTTGCAGTTTAAGGAGGAGCCTTTAGGATTCTCAGCCAGAGAGCTCTTTGGCCTCCTCGGGAATCCACAACGCCCCGCCCCGAATTCCCACAAGGACGTTGAAAGCGGAACCAGAGCGCTATAAGAGTCTCGTGCGGAAATGGCCACCACCTTTAGGCCCGAGCGGGGTTCTGGCCGTTGTGCCTCCCCTTCCCTCGTGCCTGTCTCACCATCTCTCACCAGCCCTGGTGGCGCAGTGGTTAAATGCCGGCACTGCAAGCCACAAGGTTGTGAGTTCGATCCTGCCGGGCTCCAAGGTTGACTCAGCCTTCCATCCTTTCGCAGGTCGGTAAAATGAGTACCCAGCTTGTTGGGGGCAGGTATAGAAATGTTTGGAAATACATGCTATTTGTAAGTTGGTCTCCGCCTCGACCCATACGGAGAGGCGGGATATAAATAATCTCACGGATCTAGGAGTCTTCATAGACCACAAGCTGAACATGAGCCAGCAGTGTGATGCGGCAGCCAAGAAAGCCAATGCAATTCTCGGCTGCATCCATAGGAGTCTGGTGTGCAGATCGAGGGAGGTCCTGGTACCACTCTCCTCTGCTTTGGTTAGACCCCATCTTGAATCCTGTGTCCAGTTCTGGGCATCCCAATTCAAGAAGGATATGGTCAAGCTGGAGCAAGTCCAGAGGAGGGCGACCAAAATGGTGAGGGGCCTGGAAGCCATGAAGCCCTATGAGGATGGACTTAGAGAGCTGGGGATGTTTAGTCTGCAGAAGAGAAGGTCAAGAGGGGACATGATGGCCCTGTTTCAATACTTGAAGGGATGTCATGTCGAGGAGGGGGTGGGCTTGTTTTCTGCTGCTCCAGAGACCAGGACAAGGAGCCATGGATTCAAGCTGCGGGAAAGGAGATTCCACCTGAACCTCAGGAAGAACTTCCTACACTCCGAGGCAGCAGATTCCACTGCCGGACAGCCCTGACCGTCAGGAAGTTCTTCTGAGGTTCAGGTGGAATCTCCCTTCCTGCAGCTTGAATCCATTGCTCCTTGTCCTGGTCTCTGGAGCAGCAGAAAGCAAGCCCTCTCCTTCCTCTACATGGCATCCCTTCAAGTATTTAAACATGGCCAAAAGAGGGCTGCCAAAAAAGGCAGGAACAAGCAGCGATGTTGCAGCAGATTTTGACGTACAGACAACACACTGTGATAACGCAGATACACTAGGGTTGCCAGCGTGAAAACCGGAGCAGGCTCCTGACCTTGTAATGGTTGCATACAAGGAGGAACCCGTGTGGCAACCAACACCTGCTGAAATTCTCTCATATGCACCACAATTAAAGGTACAGGAGCTCTTTCCAGTTTTCATTCCGACAATGAAGCACACAAAAGAAGTAGAAGATGGAACATCCAATTTATTTGGGTCACCCTACCTGCATACCTGGGTATAATTTCTTGGGAATCAGATCCCTTGCGTTCTGTAGTGCTAAATTCTGACTGCATTAGGTCCAGCTTGTTAAATGAGCTGAGCACCCACAAACCTCTACAGACAGCTTTTAATTAAAAAATAAATAAATCTGTGAACATTCCAGCAAAGAAGTCTTACCGTATATAAATGCAAGCATGAAAGAGGAAACCTCCACCACACACACATGGAAGCATTTTAGAATCCTGCCTCTGCTTGATTGTTTTCATCATTCTAGGAATCCAAATATAGTGCTTGGGGCAAATCCATACCTCCTGCCATTTCACAGATCCTCACAGCTCTCTCTGGTCTCCCATCTCGTTCATGCGCTACTTGTGTGTGAGATATGAGCCTGGATTGAAACTCAGGATCTGAAAGACTGAGGACTCCAAGGTTGACTCAGCCTTCCATCCTTCCGCAGGTCGGTAAAATGAGTACCCAGCTTGTTGGGGGCAATTAGCTAAAATACATTGTAAACCGCTTAGATAACACTCAGCTGATAAGCGGTATAGAAATAAATGCTATTGCTATAAGGGACCTGATACCTGTATTTAGGAAAAAAAAATACAGTGCTGTATAGGAGAGCTCCAGGGAGACCACCAGATGCCTGCTTCTGCCTTCGAGGTGGCAGCTGCCATGCGCCATTCGTTCATGCTGGATATTTCCTGTACAGGACTGCATTTCATGTATATGCAAGAACCCCCCCCCCCAAATCCCAAAACACAACCTGAAATATGAAACAGTTCTGGTCCCAAGCATTCCAGAGGTCAATTATCGTGGTGATATGACATCGGCTGCTCTCTTTGGATTTCTTCTCCCTGGCTTGCCACGGAGCAAAGAGGCCGACCTGCAACAGCGCCAGGCAGCCAATGCCCAGCCCTGTGGTTCTTCCAGGTGCCTCACACGAAGACAACCACACTCACAACACCACATCAGTTCTTCTAAGTTTCGCTTTTATTGCCCACTTCCATTAAAAAGTAGAAATTATCCTCCTCCTCCTCCTACCAAATTAGTGTTTAATTCCTAAATCATATCATTTAAACCCCAAAGAAGTGACACATGGACACGCAGACACACATCCTCCATCCTCTCTCACAAACTCTCTTCCTCTCCATGGTTATCTGTATGGGGCATGTGGAAACCCCAAAATAAATGCAACATTTAAATCAGCTTGTTAATGATTATTAGTATAAAGCACCTTGGTGGGAATGGGGGTACATTGAGTTATTTGGGGAACAACCCTGTACCAATTTAGGGACACTTCCTTTCATAATTGCTTGCAATCTACAGTTAGCTGGATTAAGGGAAGACGCTGGAAAATTTAGCAGCCAGGAAACTTAACGGAGGCCTCTCCCTCCTGACATACATGTGATCTGCAGGACGAATGCCAAAATGGGGAAGGATTGGCGAGAAACAGGGTTTTTCCGTGTGGCCTCTCCAAAGCCTGTTCATCGGTCGGAAAAGGTTCATCACAGATGGGAAATTCATCCTTGGAAGCATCCCAGAAGTTGGGAAGCTCCCACTTTATGGACTACACCTCCCAGAATCCACCAGTTGGCCTGGACTGTGGCCATGCTTGCCTGAGAGAAATCTGGGAGTTGTAGTAGACAAGTTTACATACCCCCCAGAGCTTTCTCTCCCCCACTTCTGGGGCATTCTGGCCATTGTAGGCCAAACATGTTTAAAAAGGAACCTTCCCAAGCACACCCAACCTTTAAAGGCAGACAGAAAGGTTTGGGGGGTCTTCAAATCAAGGCAGCGTGAGTGAGTTAGTCAAGAAAGAGGGGGAATACAAAATTCACCACCTCTTTTCTTTTTCTGCTTAAAGTAAAAAGGCATGAGAATGGCCCCGTCTTCCTATAGACTGAAAGCACCCAGCCCAAAGTCCCAGAAACAGGCAATTTCCCAGGAGTCCATCCATTCTGTGTCCTAGATGGGGAGAGTCCAACCTCTTTCCTCCCCCAGAAATACCAGATGGAAGAAATATCCATGGCACCCAGAATTTATGAGCCAAAGGATATGGGGGGAAAAAAAAGATTTGCAGAGAAATCCTGTGGAAGGAAGGCTGGAGGCTACTTAAATGTTTGACCCCCCCAGGACTCAAAATGTGAGCCAAGTGCATTGCCCCACAACCAGAACCAGAGGTCCAAGATTTCTGCTACAATGTGAGAACACGGAAGGCATCTATCCAAACTGCAGGGACAAAAGGGACTCATCTTAAAACACAGAAGAAGCCTTCAATCTTCTTCTGCTCCCACCCAACTGAAAGTTCTAGACCTCACCAAGATCTGTGAAGTGCTCTGCAACAGACAAAAGTCCCGACTCCCCAAAGTCACAGATGCCAAAGATCCCAAAACTGAGTTCTTTGAACTAAGAACTTTGTGAAGGTTGCTCAAAAGACAAGGCACCTTTTCTTCCCCTCTCCTCATTCTTCCAACACGCTAGAATTTTTCTTTTGATTGCAAAAAGTTTGCTAGAGATGGGAAATCCATCCTTGGGAGAATCCCAAAGGGTGGGAAATTCCCTCTTTCTGGACTCCAACTCCCACTGTCCACCAGCAGTGGCCAGGGTGGCCTGAGGGAATTCTGGGAAGCGCAGTTCCAGGAATTCACCCCCCGCTTCCATCGCAGGGTCCCTCAGAGCTCCGTGCAGGTAACTGGGGTGAGGCCGTGGATCAGCAGGGTGGGCCCCAGATCTGTGGTGAGGATCATCAGCTGCTCCAGGTAGCGCTCATACTGCGAGGTGTCGGCAGGCGGGCGGGGGAGGTAGAGGAAGCGCACGGCCGTCTGGCCGCCTTGTTTCCTCAGCAGGCTGTTGACGGAGGTCAGATATTCGTCTGTCACGCGGAAGGTGGATGCGTTGAGGAAAGTCTCTCCGTCGTGCGGGAGGCGCCCCGGAGGGGACGCACGTGCCTCCGTGTTGTCGTGGTGCTGGAGGCCGTTGAGGGCTACCACTTGGTCCCAGGTGACGATCTTGATGGTGGCCTTGATGCGCAGCTTGGTCAGCAGCTCGCGCAGCTTCTCCTCCTTGCTGACCCAGCCCACATCGCCAGACTCGACGCAGAGGAAGATCCGGAGACGGGCGGCCTTCCAGGAACTCACCATGGTGAGGATGCAGGCCATCTGGAGGAGGAAGAGGCTGCAGATGTCCACGTAGGTGGGGGTCTGGGGGCGCAGCAGGTTGAGGGGCCAGACATCGATGTACCGGCCCTCGAAACGCCGCTTGGAGGACGAGGAGGAGGAGGAGGAAGAGGAGGCGGAAGTCTGGTCCTTCTCCAGGAGGTGGAAGTAGCGGGCCAGGCAGACGTTCTTGTGCATCTTCACCGCGTCCGAGATGATGGCCACGTACTCGGCCGGACTCAAGGCCCGCGGGCTCTCTGCCGGCCTCACGGGTGGGAAGTGGGCCTGCAGGGCTGCCAAGTCCACCCCAAACTCGTCGTTCTCCCGGGCCTGGCTGAAGGCCGGGTCTTGGAGGAAGTAATCTTCCGGGACGCAGTCGTCGTAGAAGCCGAGCACCAGCGTGTTGGGCTTCATCCCACCTGTGTGGGGAAGGAAAGAGATAAAAGCAGGCACAGGCCGTACGTGGGGAGGGCCTGGGAAGGCCAGAGCGAGAGAGAAAAGGGGCGGCCTGAACAACGTCTTTGCAAGATTTGTTGGGTTGGTGATTTGCTCCTCTCCAGATAAGCTGGAGAAGTCAGGAAGTGGCGCTACAGGAAATGAGGTGCCCAGAGCTTGAACAGTCTTTTTTTGGACTACCACTCCCAGAATCCCCCAGTCAGTACTGCTCAATGGCCTCCAGCACCACAAGGGAATTAACCAAAAGAACAGTGAAAGCAGTGGGGATTGGGCCCTTTCCTGCTCTTTGGTGAACGTCCAACCCTCTTCCCTTTCTGTCCTAACAAGACTGGAAGCCGGACAGCAGGGCACTGTTTTGTTATTCTTTTACTTTAAATGTAGTTGATTTTAATTGCTTTTTAAATTTTACTAAGCGACTGTCTCTGGGAGCCACCTTAATGCAATAAATAAGGACATTAAATAACTGCTAGCGAAGCGCCATGTACCGTTATGGCACTATATAATTAAGGGAGGAGGAGGAGCCCCTCTACGCCCGCGTGGTTGGTCGCCCCGCCGCACATCCTCACCTAACCCGGTGATGCGGAGGAGGTGCTGCGTCCCCTGCCGGACGGAAGGGGAGAGGGTCAGGTCCACAAAGGCCTTGATGTTCAGCTTGTCCACCAGGCTCAGCCAGAAGTTGTAGTGCGCCTGGATGGGGTCGGACGGCATGGTGTCTGCAGGAGGGAGAGGAGGGAGAGTCGAGCCATTAGAAGGACCTGAGACCCTGAGTCTGCTGAATCTCATCTGATTTTGGAAGCTAAGCCAGGTTGGGGGCACGTTAGTCCTTGCATGGAAGACACACACACACACCCCAGGAGGAACGGGCTCCCACCACTTGGGGAGAAGAAGCAATTGAAAGGTTCTCTGCTGGAATCCAGCAGAAAACATCACACCACATGGGGCAGGATGAATGCCTGAGGTTCTGACTTAGTAGCTACCTGTGTTCCCATAAGGCAGCGGTTCTCAACTTGTGGGTCGCGACCCCTTTGGGGGTCGAACGACCCTTTCACAGGGGTCGCCTAAGACCATAGGAAAATACGTATTTCCGATGGTCTTAGGCTCCATTCCCTCCTTGGTGGTGGTGCGCAAGCGCGAGCCACGCATTCACATCCTCCTGCCCCCTTTGGTGGGAGCCCCTGCGGCCACAGTGTCACCACAGAAGGAGTGGTGGTGTGCAAGCACAAGCCATGCGCTCGTGTCCTCCTGCCCCCTGTTCAGAAGGGACTGAAATCACTCCCCTTCTCCGCTACCGGTAGAACCTCCTGTCTGACGGGCCAGCTTGGGGGGGGCGGCGGCAGCACGGGGGGCAGGCCCCCTCCTTGCCATGGCCCCTGCCCCACTCGCCACAGAGGGGGGTGCTGCGGAAGGGCCAGGGGGCCGCAAGGCAGCACTTTTCCAGGGGGGCGAGCTACGCCTGGTGCAAAAGACAAAGGCGCTGGGATTCCTCCCACCCCCGGCCAGAGTCGACACTCTGGAAACTTTTCCCACACTGCCCCCCCAGCAGAAAAGAGAGTGAAGCAGAAGCAGAGCCCGGGGGGGTTTCTTGGGAGTTTTTTCCCGGGGGAGATGCGCAGCTCCTCTTTCCCTCTCTGCCCGCCCCCCTTGCTCGTTCCTGGCTGGCAAGGTGGCCTTTGCCGGTGCGGGGAGGCATTGTAAATAATAAATAAATAACTTTATGGTTGGGGGTCACCACAACATGAGGAACTGTATTAAAGGGTCGCGGCATTAGGAAGGTTGAGAACCACTGTCATAAGGCCCTGATTAGGACTTGGGTGGGAAGCCACCGGGAGGGAATACAGGAATTTCCAGGGAGGGGGGCAGGGGAAAAATCTTGCTTCAAGTCCTGGGGGGAAGGTTTGCTGCTGTTGCCAGTCAGAGCTGGGAATAAAAGGCTTAGAGGAACCGAGAGTCTGGGGCAGTATAAGGGCAGATTCCCACACTCTTATGTAGAAGACCCCAGCAGCATCTCCAGGACTCTGCTAGGGATGAATCCAAACATAGCATAACAGCCCCTTTTTTGCAAACTCACAACAGAGAAAAATGCAACCCTTACTCTCTCTTGCTATCACAATTTTAGATGCTCTTTGACCCAAAGTCCTGCAGTGGTAAGAAACAATCAATGCCCCCATAACTCTTAAGTGCAGCGTTCTCTTAACATAATATTCCACTGCTCGCTCTGCAGACACCCAAAATACACCATTTATGTTCTACAGGAGGACCTGGCCCAGGGAAAACATTGGTTAATAAACAGCCTTCCCCTTCTTTGACGTGCATTTTGGCAAAAAATGTTGAGTCCATAATCAAAGTTAAGCTGTTCTGCTAGATTTACACAAATTCAGATTAGCAGATCATGCTGCCAGTTCCGCCACTCTGTGAGCTGATGTGACCCTGATATGGACAGCGACCCCCTATTTGTGGGTGGTTTGGCAGGACAGAGCACAGGGAGCCCCCCCTCCCTGCCGCCTCACCAAGGTCCCCGATCTCGACGTGCCCCAGGACGAAAAGGCCCCCCTTCTTGAGGTGGTTGATGAACTTCATGAGCTGGGCCCCGCCCCGGGGGTTGGCCACCATCAGCAGGATCTGGGGCCGCCAGAACTTGACGTGGTCCTTCCGGATGTCCAGGAGCAGCAGGTACTTCCGCACCTTTTATTGGTGGTGTGGCAGGGAGAAGAGAAGGAGAGATGAGGGGGGTTCAAGACTTTCTCCCCACCAGACATCACTACAAGCATCACTATCCCAATATTTGGAGAATATTGGACAACAACTCCCAACAATTCTGGCTGGGGGATTCAGGAAATTCCTGTCCAAAAAGGGTCATTCTAATTCTTCTAAGATGGTCCAGACCGTCAGCTGTATCGGTTATAAGGCTGGTGGGAATGCAGTTGAACCCAAACTCTTCCCACTCCAATCTACAGCTTCACAGCTATAAATACTCTCCCACCCCCGCAGCCTGGTTGGCATTTCTGCTCTAAGCCAAAAAGGAAGGAGGATCCAGGCAATGGTCAGACACGGAGTCTACACAAGTTTCCTTTTCATCTCCTGGGGCAGCAAGCAAAATCTACGCATCCCAGCAAATGATACACCCTAAGTCTTCTTTGCTGAGTTTGAAATCTCCAGCTGCAGAAATGATGCCCACAACATCTGGCGTGGGGAAAGTACGGCTGTTTTTTGCAGCCCTCGGACACTCCAAAGTCTTCACACTATTCTTTTTCTGTCCCCCGCCCAGTCCCCTCCCCAATGGGTGCTCCTGGAACTTCTCCGAACAAAAATTTCCACTTTTGGGAAAGTTTTAAGAGACCGCTGGACTGTTTTCCATCAAATAAATACCCATTCCTCAAAACTAAAAGTGGATTTCTAGCCAATTGTGGGCTTGTTGTTTGGCACTTTCTACAGTCTGTACGGACCCCCCGCTGAGGGTCCCGGGGACATAAAATTGGTCCTCAGACCAAGTAAAATTGCCCACCCTTGATCTATCCCACCAAAGAGAACTCAAAAGCGTTTGTGCTTCCCTAATATTCTGGTTGGTCCTGATGAAAGCATAACTCTTGTAAGTTATAGACACGCGACATTCTTTCGATGCTGAATTTGCTTTTCCATCAGTTCTTCACCTCTTGCCTTCTTCCTGGAGGGAACATAAAGGAATTATGGAGGCTCGCCATATGTTCCCTCCAGGAAGAGGGCAAGAGGAGAAGAACGGACCCAAGACAGTTCTGCTTTTCAGCCCAT
This sequence comes from Ctenosaura bakeri, assembly GCA_948474755.1. Taxonomy (NCBI): domain Eukaryota; kingdom Metazoa; phylum Chordata; class Lepidosauria; order Squamata; family Iguanidae; genus Ctenosaura; species Ctenosaura bakeri. Next base: position 87,842 of record CAOLHI010002603.1, read on the forward strand.
TCCACTTTCTGGCCCTGCTCTGGTCCCTGACCCATCAGAGAAGCAAGGAATGCCTGCATTTTATTGCACAACACCTGGTGGAAGATGAGGGCCTGGCTGATGTAGCCCCAGGAGGAAGCGGCGGAACGGAGGTGGATGAAGCCCAGCAGCAACAGCATGAGCCCAAGGCTCCCGGAAGCCCCCGCCGGACTGATGAGGAACATCATCACGAGGCAGGAGACGATGCCCAAGAAACAGGTGTGCCACGAGAAGAGCTGGAAGGTGGGTCTGGTAGAGAGGCAGAAAAAAGAGCAGGTCACCCCATGGAGCCACCCTAGATAAGCCTGATAGAGGGATTCTTCCCTGGGTCTCTTCAAGGCGAACAAAATGAAATCCAACAGAGAGAAGTGGAAGGTCCTACACTTAGGTAGAAAAAATGGAATACAGAAATATAGGACGGGGGACATGTGGCTGGATAGCAGTACGTGTGAAAGGGATCTAGGAGTCTTCATAGACCACAAGCTGAACATGAGCCAGCAGTGTGATGCGGCAGCCAAGAAAGCCAATGCGATTCTCAGCTGCATCAATAGGAGTATGGTGTCTAGATCGAGAGAGGTACTGGTACCACTCTACTCTGCTTTGGTTAGGCCTCCTCTTGAATACTGTGTCCAGTTCCGGGCACCCCAATTCAAGAAGGATATTGACAAGCTGGAGCAAGTCCAGAGGAGGGCGACCAAAATGGTGAGAGGCCTGGAAGCCATGAAGCCCTATGAGGAGAGACTTAGAGAGCTGGGTATGTTTATTCTCCAGAAGAGAAGGTTAAGAGGGGACATGAGAGCCATGTTTAAATATTTGAAGGGATGCCACGTAGAGGAAGGAGAGGGCTTGTTTTCTGCTGCTCCAGAGACCAGGACAAGGAGCAATGGATTCAAGCTGCAGGAAAGGAGATTCCACTGAACCTCAGGAAGAACTTCCTGACGGTCAGGGCTGTCCAGCAGTGGAATCTGCTGCCTCGGAGTGTGGTGGAGTCTCCTCCTTCTTTGGAGGTTTTTAAGCAGAGGCTGGATGGCCATCTGTCAGGATTGCTTTGAGGGTGTTCCTGCATGGCAGAAGGGGGTTGGACTGGATGGCCTCTGGGTTCTCTTCCACCTCTACATTTCTATGATTCTATGATTCTATGAATCATCACACTCTCTAATGAGATTTTGGAACAGGGCCTTATTAGCGGTGGCCCCCTGGAATGCCATCCCTTCAGAGGCCTGATTGGCACTGACCTGGCTTCTTTCCCCTTTGTTAAAATACGGCTTTTTATCAGAGCCCGGGGCAGTGGCTGACTATCTCACCCAAATCTCTTTTGGTACCTTAAAGGTGGTAATCATGCAGCCCTATGGGTGTTGTTGTGGAACTGCAACTCCCGTCATCAGCCCTAGAAGGAGCCCTGGTGGTGCAGTGGTTAAATGCCAGTACTGCAAGCCACAAACCACAAGGTTGTGAGTTCAGTCCTGCCGGGCTCCAGGTTGACTCAGCCTTCCATCCTTCCTCAGGTCGGTAAAATGAGTACCCAGCTTGTTGGGGGCATGTATAGAAATGTTTCGAAACACATGCTATTTGTAAGTTGTTCGCTGCCTCGATCCATATGGAGAGGCGGGATATAAATAAATAAATAAATAAATAAATAAATAAAATAAAATAAAATAAAATAAAATAGAAGCAAGTAGATGAGGAATGTTGGGAGATGCCGTCCAACAAGATCTGGGGGGTCACATGAATCCCACCTTTTAGGTATTTGGTTTTAAACTGATCTAACTCATTATATTTAACTTATCTAAAAGCACGTTAAACTGTTGAAAATCAATGTGTCTGAGAGCAAATCAAGAAAGAACTTCCCCTAAAAGCCAAAATGAGCTGAACTGTGGCTAAGGTATTTTAGACACGTCACGAAACGACACGGCATTGTTGATATTGTTGTGTCTTCAAGTCATTTCTGAGTTCTGGTGCCCAACAGGCAAACCCATCACAGAGATGGGAAAGAGAGGGCTTGTTTTCTGCTGCTCCAGAGACCAGGACAAGGAGCAATGGATTCAAGCTGCAGGAACGGAGATTCCACCTGAACCTCAGGAAGAACTTCCTGACGGTCACGGCTGTCCAGCAATGGAATCGGCTGCCTCGGAGTGTAGTGGAGTCTCTTCCTTCTTTGGAGGTTTTTAAGCAGAGGCTGGATGGCCATCTGTCAAAGGGAGTGCTTTGAGGGTGTTCCTGCATGGCAGGGGGCTGGACTGGATGGCCCCTGGGGTCTCTTCCAACTCTACATTTCTATGATTCTATGAGATATCTACTCACTGGAAAATATAATGTGATAATATGATAATGGTAGGTTTTGATAATTACTAGGTTTGAATTGCAGGAGGAATCCTAGGAAATATCAGTTAGTTAGTTGGAAAGGTAAGATTTTATCTGCCAGGACCTATATCCAAAAGCAGCCTGACCCCCTCCCACCGTCCCACCTGCCCTCCGGACGTCTGGCCCACCTGAAGTTTGGAGCAGAGGCCCACTCAAGTGCCAGGCAGGCCAGGTCCACGGCAGCGTAGGCCACCAGGTAGAAGACGGTGACGATGCCGGCGATGGTGTTGAGTTTTCCCACGAGGAGCACCAGCTGCAAAGGGAGGAGGAGGGAAGCAGAGCAAGGAGTCAGGACGGAAGCATGCGCCAAATCGCCCAATTTCAATACGGCTTTTTAAGTCATTCGACTGGAACGGCTTTTAATTCCAGTGATGGTTCAACTGTATTTTTTACTCTTCTAAGATGTAGTTTTTAAGATTTGCAAGCTGCACTGAGACTGGGAAACGGTGAGATATAAATAAAAACAACTGCAACAGCAATATTATTAATAACAATGTAAGGGGCTGGTCCTTCAACTTGGGTACCCCCCACTGTCTCCACAACCCCCCCTCCCCACAACCCAACCCCTGACCCTCTCTGCCCTGCTGTCTCCAGCCTTCGCCCAGAATCCTGAGTCCAGTTCCGGGCACCAGAGATCACAAAGGCCGGCGGCAAGCCAGGGCGCGTCCAGGGAAGGCCAGCCAAGGCGGTCATTGCTCTGGAAACCAAGCCCTGCGAGGGACGGTTTGGGGAGCTGGGTATCCGTAGCTTGGAGGAGAGAAGCACACGAGCATCTTTAAATAAGGGATGTCACGGCAAAGAGGGAGCAAGATTCTTAATCCTTCTGCTCCAGGGACCAGAACACAAAAGAATTGAAATTGCAAGAAAAGACACTCCACCTAAACCAGCGGTTCTCAACCTGTGGGTCACGACCCCTTTGGAGGTCGAACGACCCTTTCACAGGGGTCGCCTAAGACCATCGGAAAATACGTATTTCCGATGGTCTTAGGCTCCATTCCCTCCTTGGTGGTGGTGCACAAGCGCAAGCCATGCGCTTGCGTCCTCCTGACCCCTTTGGCGGGAGCGCTGCGGCCACAGCGTTGCCACAGCAGGAGTGGTGGCGCGCAAGCGTGAGCCACATGCTCACATCCTGCCCGCTGCTTAGAAGGGACTGAAATCGTTCCCCTTCTCCACTACTGGGAGAACCTCCTGTCTGATGGGTCAGTTGGGGGGGGCGGCAGCAGCATGGGGGGCAGGCCCCCTCCTCGCCACGGCCCCTGCCCCACTCACCACGGAGGGGGGTGCTGTGGAAGGGCCGAGGGGCTGCAAGGCAGCGCTTTTCTGGGGGGGTGAGCTGCACCTGGTGCAAAAAACGAGGTGCTGGGATTCCTCCCCCCCAGCCAGGGTTGATAGTCTGGAAACTTTTCCCACACTGCCCCCCCAATGGAAACAAGAGCAAAGCAGAAGCAGAGCCCGGAGGGGGGGTCTTGGAGTTTTTTTCCCAAGGGAGACGCGCAGCCCCTCTTCCCTCCCTGCCCACCCCTCTCCATTCCTGGCCGGCGAGGCAGCCTTTGCCGGGTGGGGGGAGGCATTGTAAATAATAAATAAATAATTTTATGGTTGGGGGTCACCACAACATGAGAACTGTATTAAAGGGTCGCGGCATCAGGAAGGTATTTTTTTTTTAAAGATGTATATATTTTTGAATAATGTAAACATAATAGGTACATGTAAATGTTCGTGATTTATTTTTTTTTCCTGTTTATAATAAAAATAATTTTTTTAAAAGAGGAAATTGGGGGGTCTGTGGGAGAGGATGCTTAATGCTAGAGGCCAACCTGCCAGGTTCCCTGGGGCACACCTGGGAGGCACCTGGCAGACTCGAAGGTGTTTGGGGGGGGAACTAAAGCCATTACCTGCACGAGGCCCCAGGTGTAGAGGACGGCCACCCACGGGTTGCCCCCTTTGGAGACGATCTTTGCTGGCGCCAGGACGATCCCTGTCGGGGACGAGAAAAAGAATTCGACAACAACGTGGCTATAAGGTAGGGGGACACTTTGCAGCCGGGGTGCAAACTGGGGAAAGGGTTTTTGTTTTTTTTTTGGTGGAGAGGAAGGTGAGAAAAGCAAAGGGGGAGTCAGCAGCCTCACCAAACAGGTCATCCTTGGCCAAGGCGTGGAGGATCCGCGATGCTCCGATGAGGTTGCTCATGGAGGCCGAGAGAGAGGCGGAGTAGATGCCGATCAGGACAAAAGGGGGCCAGATGTTGATGGCCCGGAAGAATCCGTAGTCCCCTTTCAGCAGCGCCCTAGGGGGTGGGGAGAGAGGGGCATTTACAAAGGAGGGCACCCTTTCCTTGAAGTTTTATCCTTTTGCTTATGGGCACCTTTTCCAACCCAGCATCTCTGGAAGTGTTGGACTACAGCTCTCATAAGCTCCAGGCTGGGTGAACAGCTTACCAGTGAAGGCCCCCCTGGAAATGTTGGACTACAGCTCCCATGAACCCCCAGCCAGCTGTGCTGAGCTGTAGTCCGACGCTTCCGGGGGGCTTCACTAGAAAGCTGTTCACCCAGCCTGGAGTTTATGGGAGCTGTAGTCCAACACTTCCAGGGGGCTTCACTGGAAAGCTGTTCACCCAACCTGGAGTTTATGGGAGCTGTAGTCCAACACTTCCAGGGGGGCTTCACTGGAAAGCTGTTCACGCAACCTGGAGTTTATGGGAGCTGTAGTCCAACACTTCCAGGGGGCTTCACTGGAAAGCTGTTCACGCAACCTGGAGTTTATGGGAGCTGTAGTCCAACACTTCCAGGGGGGCCTCACTGGAAAGCTGTTCACCCAGCCTGGAGTTTATGGGAGCGGTAGTCCAACACTTCCAGGGGGCTTCACTAGAAAGCTGTTCACCCAGCCTGGAGTTTATGGGAGCTGTAGTCCAACACTTCCAGGGGGGCTTCACTGGAAAGCTGTTCACCCAGCCTGGAGTTTATGGGAGCTGTAGTCCAACACTTCCAGGGGGGCTTCACTGGAAAGCTGTTCGCCCAACCTGGAGTTTATGGGAGCTGTAGTCCAACACTTCCAGGGGGGCTTCACTGGAAAGCTGTTCACCCAACCTGGAGTTTATGGGAGCTGTAGTCCAACACTTCCAGGGGGCTTCACTGGAAAGCTGTTCACGCAACCTGGAGTTTATGGGAGCTGTAGTCCAACACTTCCAGGGGGGCTTCACTGGAAAGCTGTTCAGCAACCTGGAGTTTATGGGAGCTGTAGTCCAACACCTCCAGGGGGGCTTCACTAGAAAGCTGTTCACCCAGCCTGGAGTTTATGGGAGCTGTAGTCCAACACTTCCAGGGGGGCTTCACTGGTAAGCTGTTTACCTTGGAAGCTATTTGCCCAGCATTTATGGGCCCCCTTTTTCTGAATCCTGACCTTCCAGAAGTGTGTGTTTTTGGAATCTGGGTGCTCTGAAACAGGGAGCTCCAAGGACATGCTCCCTTGATGGCTTTGAGCAGCGGCACAGGGGCAGCCGTGTTTTGCTCTTCAAAGCAGGGGCAGGGATTGTGTGGCTGAGCTCCACTAAATGTTGCTCGACTGCAAACTCTCTAGCCAGGACAGATCCTGGGTGCGGGATACTGGGCACTGCCGTACAAGAACGAAAATGAATTTCAACCGGGAGAGATGTAAGGTACCACATTTAGGCAGGAAAAAATGAAATGCACAGATACAGGATGGGTGACTCCTGGCTTGACTACGGCACATGTGAAAGGGATCTAGGAATCACAGATCACAAGCTGAACATGAGTCAACAGTGTGATTAGCAGCTAAAAAGGCCAATGCGATTCTGTTGTTGTGTGCCTTTGGGTCATTTCTGACTTATGGCAACCCTAAGGCGACCCAAACACGGGGTTTTCTGGGGCTGAGAGTGTGTGACACGCCCAAGGTCACCCAGTGGGTTTCCATAGCTGAGCAGGGAACTGAAGCCTGGTCTCCAGATTGTGGTCCCACATTCAAATCACTACATCACGGTGGCCCTCACTGCGATTCTAGGCAGCATCAATACAGGCATAGTACCTAGGACGAGGGAAGCCACAGTACCCCTCTAACCCCTCTCTTCTGCTTTGGTCAGACCTCACCTGGAGGAATCCTGTGTCCAGTTCTGGGCACCACAGTTCAGGAAAGATATGGACAAGGTGGAAGGTGTGTCCAGAGGAGGGCAACCAAGATGCACAGCTCCCCTAGGCTTAGGGAGCTGTGCATCTTTAGCCTGGAGACGAGGTTTTTAAAGAGAGGCTGGATGGCCATCTGTTGGAAGTGCTTGGATTGGATCTTGAATGGGGTTGGACTGGATGACCCTTGGGGTCTCTTCCAGCTCTAGGGTTCCAAGAACATAGCATCATACAATCATAGAAATGTAGAGTTGGAAGAGACCCCAGAGGCCATCCAGTCCAACCCCCTTCTGCCATGCAGGAACACCCTCAAAGCACTCCCTTGGACAGATGGCCATCCAGCCTCTGCTTAAAAACCTCCAAGGAAGGAGACTCCACTACACTCCGAAGCAGCATCTTCCACTGCCGGACAGCCCTGACCGTCAGGAAGTTCTTCCTGAGGTTCAAGTAGAATCTCCTTTCCTGCAGCTTGAATCCATTGCTCCTTGTCCTGGTCTCTGGAGCAGCAGAAAACAAGCCCTCTCCCTCCTCTACGTGGCATCCCTTCAAATATTTAAACATGGCTCTCACGTCCCCTCTTAACCTTCTCTTCTGCAGACTAAACATCCCCAGCTCTCTAAGTCTATCCTCATAGGGCTTCGTGGCTTCCAGGTTTCTCACCATTTTGGTCGCCCTTCTCTGGACTTGCTCCAGCTTGTCAATATCCTTCTTGAATTGGGGCACCCAGAACTGGGCACAGTATTCAAGATGGGGTCTCACCAAAGCAGAGTAGAGTGGTACCAGTACCTCCCTCGATCTAGACACCAGACTCCTAGTGATGCAGCCGAGAATTGCATTGGCTTTCTTGGCTGCCGCATCACACTGCTGACTCGTGTTCAGCTTGTGGTCTATGAAGACTCTTAGATCCCTTTCACATGTACTGCTATCCAACCATGTGTCCCCCATCCTATATTTCTGGAGAAAGGCAGCAGAATTCCCCCCCACGGCTTTGGCAATGACCTGCCCCGTGGCACAGGAGACAGTCCCAGCCACCTTGGGCTTCCCGGAACCTCCAGAAATCCAGACCTCTCAAAATGGACAGCCCAGAGCAGGCAGAAAACTTCCACCTGTCCCTCGGACAGCTGAATTTCCTCTCCTCTCCTCGCTGCTGCGCTTACGGCCTTTCTGTCTTGCTGACAATGGCGCAACAGGATCCCAGAGACCATCAGGAAAATCTGGTCCTGTTTGGCACGATGTGCTCACAGGGATGCAGGAGGAAAACGAGAATTCTCATCAATTCTCAGCTATATAATTTTGGCTTTGCAGGAACGGTTGCGGCAACCGTGTTCTGGTTGGGAGCAAATGCACAGACGCCGCTTACCTCTCACAGGTAAAGCTGGTCATGAAGAAGAGGAAAAAATAGATGACGAAGGTGTAGACGACGGCCACAATCGTGCCCTTTGGGATGGAGCTGCTGGCGTTCTTCAGCTCCCCTTTTAAAAGGAAACCCCAGAAGGACGTCAGTCACGTTCACAGGCCCACACAATTGGCAAGCGTCCCCATAGATAATCGAGTTCAGCCCCCCCAGCAATGCCGAAATCCATGTGCAAGTGGGGGCTCCAGGGTGGTGGGACCTCTGGGGTCAGCGGTGGGATCAGAAGAGGTCCCCCTATTTTGGCAACAGGTGGGCCAAGCGAGGATCCCCACGCTCCACACAAGGGGCACTGGACCACTAGTGCCACCTTCCCCCTTTACCCCCTAAAAAAGTCCATATAACCCCCTTCCTGCCCACCCCCTCCTGGGTCCCCCCTCCGCCTCGCACCCGCCTCACCTGACATATTGGAGCCGGCCATGATCCCCGTGCAGCCGTTGAACATGACAGCAAAGACGGTGGCGAAGGACATCATGTTGTTCGTGGTGTAATCGCGGGAGTACATGGCTGGAAAGGGGGCGAAGGGAGGGAGAGGGTGAGAGCGGGGAGACCCTTGGGTCCCCTCGTTCTGGGCTGAATGGCGGAAGGCCTGATTTTGTGGCTACCAGCAAGGCAACGCACAACCACAAGGAGAGGGTGCCGGGCCTGCGGCTCCCAGTAAAGGGCTGGACAGAAATATTGCAATGAATGCACGGTAATAAATAGGCTGGCTGGAATCCTGTTCAGCAGTTATGAGATCGTAATATTGCAATGCAAATATTGCAAATATTGCAATGCAGACGCGATAATAAATAGGCTGGCTGGAATCCTGTTCAGCACTTATGAGATCGTAATATCGCAATGCAAATACTGCAAATATTGCAATGCAGACACGATAATAAATAGGCTGGCTGGAATCCTGTTCAGCAGTTATGAGATCGTAAGATGGATATAACAACAATGTAATAATCATCATCATCATCATCATCATCATCATCATCACCATCATTTTCATCAATCATCATCATTAGCCCATCTTTCCCTCCGTTTGGGTCCCAAGGCAGCTTCCAACAGTTAAAACAGTAATAGCTAAAACAAGCGCAGTTAAAAACTCCCAGCATGCAAAGAGCTTTAATAGGTTAGATATTATTAAATATCAAAATATTAAATATTAATATTTAATAATTTAATATTTAACAATTTAGTATTAAAATAGTTTATAGAGAAATCATTTTAAAACCTCAAATAAAAATCCAGCGGAACATGCATGACTCATGGCCCCCAATAAATCAATTCTCTAAGACTCACGATCTCAAGACGGCTGAGGATTCACATTTATAGTCATTAATGACTGAACGTGACGCCCCAAAACGTTCCTCTTAGGCCAGGCATTGCGCCGGCCACTGGGTTCCCGAGGCACCGCGGAGGGATCAGTGCCCTGGGAAACGGAGTGTGCAGCTCTCTCCCGGTTGTGGGTGCCCTGGGACAACTGGTTGCAACGGGATCCCGGGTGCCAGTTTTCCAGGTGCCCCACGGCCGAAAGAGCACTGCAAGCATCGTTTTCTTCCATGCCGATCTGCAGCGCATTGCAAGCTCTTCAGCTGGGGCCCCTCCACGGATTGACTTCATCGGACGTAATTCTGACAACAGATCTCCACCATTGCAGCTAATCTGGCAATGGAGGATTTCAGCCCATGGACTGCAAGGAAGATACCGCTCATCACAGCACAATCGACCCTCCACATTCGTAAGTTTAACTTTTCTGCATGTGATTATTCCTGGACTATTCTCCACCACCTCTGCTGTGGCCCTACACCATTTTTAACGGGTACTTACAAGTCTCACCTCGTGTTCGCAGTCTCTCTGCAAGCCTGGTGAGACTGAGAGAGACTGAAAGAGACAGAGAAAGTGAGGCAAGGCTTGCAAGTCCCAATTAAAAATGGTGGAGGGTAGCAGTGGAAGCAGCAGCAGGTCTACCAGCCGCCCACTTCTGCCTTGCAAAGGAACCTCAATGCCTTGAAGGTAGAACTGGGCGGCTGGCATTCAGATATATTGCCTGCTGTACATTTGAATAAGTGGTGGGTTGAATCTGCAGGTTGTACGGTACTTTTTTGCAAGCATTAAATATGGTTTGGGAGGCCTAGAGATATTCACATTTTCCCCACTTTTGCAGGGGGTCCTGCACCCCTAACCCTTGCAAATGTGGAAGCCCGACTGTACACTATTGCTGTGGGGAAATCCATTTCCTCCCCCATTGCTGGGGGGCTTGTAGTTAAATTTGGGGGTGGGGTCGGGGGGCGGCAAATGACCTAACGGTCCCGGCTCCTCAAAGCACCCTGGGGCTTCGACCCACGAGCCCCGGTGCCCCCACGCCCGTGCCTACCGTACATGTTGTCCCTGAGGGTGGAGACATTGAAGCCGGTGAAGGAGGCGTTGAAGCTCTGGTTCCCGTCGTGGGAGATGGTGATCTCCCGGGGGGAGACGGCGAAGAAGCTGGCAAAGATGGTGACGAGGACGACGTTGACCACGAGGAAGATGAAGAAGGCTGCGCGGGAGTAGATGTGGGAGCCCACCAAGCAGACCAGCAGGCAGAGAAAGAGGACCAGGGAGCCGTAGAGGAAGCTGTACAAGTAGCCCTGCGGCAAGGCCTTGGCCCCGGGGGAACCGACCCGTCTGCAGGGGGAGGAGAAAGGGGGTGGAGGGGGTGAGATGGGGGTGAGGGCCACCCCTCTCCTCACCTAGAGCTTCACACATTTACAATCCTCTACCACCCCTCTTACAAAACATGCAATTTTCAGAAATCGAACTTATTAATGACCGGAGAACACCGGCCAGAGATGTGCTTGTGGTCATCAAAGTCCAGACGGATTATGCAGAGAATCCAAGCGCTGATGGGTTTGTGCTAATCCCTGCTTCAGACTCTTGGCATTTTTGAACACAATGAAAGACAAGCTGCTCAAACTGGTGAGCAGTCAGAGACCATCCCTCGATCTTACCCCACAGGGGTCTTCCCTGTACATCCTACCCGTCCAAACATCAAGAGACTGTCATGAGTCCCATCACTGTTCTGTCAACTCCAGAGTTAAGCAATCGGTCCCTTTGGGACCCCTTTGTCCGTCCTGTGGGAAGGTCACTATGGCTTTGTCAACGCACCCTTTCCGGGTGTGAAACAGGGGATAACAACCCTCGCTTCGACCCCAGCCAATCGTAGGACGCAGAACGCAGCGTCCCCCAGACTGCCGTTCCTCCGTTCTGGGCCCCTCCACTGCAACCGCCTTCTTCAAGACTGTTAGCTATCCCCCATCCCACCCCAAATCTCTCCCCATCCAACCTTTCTGACGCCTTGCATGATTCTTGGGAGTGTCTGATTTCTTGCATATTTATCAATTCAGATAAAACACTTTAACTGGAATCCTTTTTTACAGGTAGTACTGACAGACACAGGTGAAAAGATCCTGCCATTACTCTCCTCTCATAGGTCTCCTTTGACCTATCATTATCCCAAATTCTAAGGAGATGCTGGCATTGGGGGTGCACCCCAACACCCCCCCTCCCCAGCTCTTAGGGTAACAACACCCACCTCGCGCTCACACCCACCTACGACAACCAAGAGCGTGGGAAAGTCAATTTTATCCACCTAAAACAAGACTGGGAGTCATCCCAGCATTCCTCGGCTGATGGGAGCTGCAGTCCTCCTATATCTAGGGTGGGCCCACCTAATTCCCCCTCTGGCACCCCACTTTTGAAGCACGCTCTTCCTTTGGAGTCCGGACCGGCACGGAAACATTGGTGTCTTTCTGGCACCCAGTCCAGGCACGGCCTTTGAACGGAAGCCGGCGGGGCTTAATGCACTTTAATTGTACACATCTGTGGCTTTTAATTATGGTAGCCTTTTAAGCTGTTTTGACTTGTTGCCATGTTTGTTTGGATCCTGTTTGAGCTATTATTGCTTTGACCTGCAATTGTTTTAAACGGTTTATGGCTTTATCTGCCTCTTGCCCTGAAACCCTATAATAAAGGGCAGGATATATATACATATTTCAATATAAATAAATAAATAAATAACTTTTCCCAGTTTTCCCAGCTAGAGTTTAGCACTATCAGAAATTCATATTCTATCTAAGAATTGAATTTGGGGGGCTCTTAAGATTCAAACTGATAAAACAATTTGAACATAACATGCTCAACAGAGAGAAGTGTAAGGTCCTACCCCTAGGTAGAATGAATGGAATACAGAAATATAGGATGGGGGACACGTGGCTGGATAGCAGGACGTGTGAAAGGGATCTAGGAGTCTTCATAGACCACAAGCTGAACATGAGCCAGCAGTGTGATGCGGCAGCCAAGGAAGCCAATGCAATTCTCGGCTGCATCCATAGGAGTCTGGTGTCTAGATCGAGGGAGGTACTGGTACCCCTCTACTCTGCTTTGGTGAGACCCCATCTTGAATACTGTGTCCAGTTCTGGGCACCCCAATTCAAGAAGGATATTGACAAGGTGGAGCAAGTCCAGAGGAGGGCGACCAACATGGTGAGAGCCTGGAAGCCATGAAGCCCTATGAGGATAGACTTAGAGAGCTGGGGATGTTCAGTCTGCAGAAGAGAAGGTTAAGAGGGGACATGAGAGCCATGTTTAAATATTTGAAGGGATGCCACGTAGAGGAAGGAGGGGACTTGTTTTCTGCTGCTCCAGAGACCAGGACAAGGAGCAATGGATCCAAACTGCAGGAAAGGAGATTCCACCTGAACCTCAGGAAAAACTTCCTGACAGTCAGGGCTGTCTGGCAGTGGAAGATGCTGCCTCGGAGTGCAGTGGAGTCTCCTTCCTTGGAGGTTTTTAAGCAGAGGCTGGACGGCCATCTGTCGGGAGTGCTTTGAGGGTGTTCCTGCATGGCAGGGGGTTGGACTGGATGGCCCCTGGGGTCTCTTCCAACTCTACATTTCTATGATTCTATGATTCTATGCCCGACTTATCTGTGGCTGGGAAAAAGAAAGTCTGCTGTTGTTATTCCTGCCCTAAATTCTTAGTCCTGACGGATTCAACGGGATTTGCTCGCGCGTGGACTCGCCACGCCACAACCAACTCAGTGGGTCTACTCTGGTTTAGATTAAAGAACAGGGTTTGGGGGTTATTTTATTTGTATCTCACCTTTTCCCCCCAACTGGGACCAGCAACTGGATTTAGACTTGGAGTGGAAATGACGTAGCTCTTTAGTTGCTATTGGACTGCAATGCCCAGCAGCCCCTAGTCAGCACAGGCAGTGGTGAAGAACACCTGGAGTTGCAATCCAACCATGCCAACATTCTACCCGATTTCCACCTCTGATCTAGGCTTCGGACTACCACTCCCAGCCTTCCCCAGCCAGCCTTGGATTCTGGGAGCTGCCGTCACCTGCTCCAAAGTCATCCAGAATGGCTTCCACCAGCCCCAGGACGTAGACCCCACACGCGCAGACGTTGGCCAGGTAGAACATGAGACCGATGCTGCCCCCAAATTCGGGGCCCAGAGTCCGGCTGATCATGACTGAAGAGCGCGGGAGGGGTTGGTTAAGGCCGTCGTCTGTTTTAACAGGGAAAAGGGGGAGCCGGCGCGCCCACCGTTCGAAGCTTGCGGGGGAGTGATTTCTATCCAAGAGCCAAAAGCAGAGCCTCCACCTTCGGTGACAGTCTACCTGCAATTCTCAGGGATATGGGAGAGCCGCAGAGAGGAGGCCTCCTCGTCACACCTGCCTTGTGGGCATCCTCAGAGCCTCAAGACGGCCACCACCGGCAGTCAGGATGGCTGGCTACAAGGACGACTGGGCTGTTCCCTTGCCGTGCCCCCCACCCACCCTGGATTAGTTTCACCACATCGCTTCAGGGCCACCTACGACCCACATTTCCCAGCCAGCCCTCCACTCCAGATGCACTGCAGTTGTTGCCCTGCGGTGAGCAAAAGGCACTCTGCACAAACTCAGAGGCAAACCAAATGCAACTAGAATTGTGCCATGAAGCAAAGGTGGTCAATAAAGGCGACTAATAACCAGAGGGGTAAGTTAACAAAGCAAAGCTCCTTTTTATAAAGGCTTCTTAGGCCCACCCAGCCCTGCGGCCTCTTCTTTCTCATCCTCTGACTAGCTGCAAGTTCTTAGCAGCATCAGCACAGGAAGGATAGTGAAAGAGGACTTGAGAAACAGAGTTTTGATGCTGGGTGCCAGCAGTGCATAGAATCATAGAAATGTAGAGTTGGAAGAGACCCCAGGGGCCATCCAGTCCAACCCCCTGCCATGCAGGAATACCCTCAAAGCACTCCCTTGGACAGATGGCCATCCAGCCTCTGCTTAAAAACCTCTGAGGAAGGAGACTCCACTACACTCCATGGAGGCAGCAGATTCCACTGCCGGACAGCCCTGACTGTCAGGAAGTTCTTCCTGAGGTTTAGGTGGAATCTCCTTTCCCGCAGCTTGAATCCATTGCTCCTTGTCCTGGTCTCTGGAGCAGCAGAAAACAAGCCCTCTCCTTCCTCTCCATGGCACCCCTTCCAATATTGAAACATGGCTATCCTGTCCCCTCTGAACCTCCTCTTCTGCAGACTAAACCTCCCCAGCTCTCTCAGTCTATCCTCATAGGGCTTCATGGCTTCCAGGCCCCTCACCATTGTGGTCATCTACACAGAACAACTCCAGGCCTGATTGTGGCCATGTGTGTCCACCCACAACAGGCAAGCAAAGTATCAGCTGCCTCCAGGATCCCTTCCTGAGCAGGTGCGATCAGGGAGAAAAGAGGAATGCAGATAAGCCCGCCTCGTTAGCTCTCCCTAGCTCATTAAAGAAGCCTAGACTGTTTGGTTTGCCAAAAGAGAAATCATACGGAAAGTGGAGGCTGGCGAGAGAAAAGCTGTAGTGGATGCATTTTGGAAGAAGAAACCCATCTTTATCCTTTCCATGTTGTTTCTGCCTCCAGTACCCAATTTTCTGTTAGTTGCATTCAGTTTGCCTCTGAGTTTGTGCAGAGTGCCTTTTCCTCACCGCAGGGCAACTGCAGTGCATCCGGAGTGGAGGGCTGGCTGGGAAATGTGGGTCAATTTTCTGTTCAATGAGGCCCAACAACGCACCAACTTTGTTAACTGAGTCATATCCGCATAGCAGATTGGCGCAAAAGTCAGCTCTCCCATCTGGCCTGGAAACCCTGAAACCCTGTGAGGAGGAGTGGCTCAGGGAGCTGAGTGTGTTTAGCCTGGAGAAGAGAAGGTTCACTGGTGGCTTAATAGCCATATTTAAATCCTTCAAGGGATGTCAGATGGAGCAAGCTTGTTTTCTGCTGCTTCAGAGACTAGGACATGGATCAATGGCTTCCAACTTCAGGAGAAATGTAAGGTCCTACACTTAGGTAGAAAAAATGGAATACAGAAATATAGGATGGGGGACATGTGGCTGGATAGCGGTACGTGTGAAAGGGATCTAGGAGTCTTCATAGATCACAAGCTGAACATGAGCCAGCAGTGTGATGCGGCAGCCAAGAAAGCCAATGCAATTCTTGGCTGCATCAATAGGACTATGGTGTCTAGATCGAGGGAGGTACTGGTACCACTCTACTCTGCTTTGGTTAGACCCCATCTTGAATCCTGTGTCCAGTTCTGGGCACCCCAATTCAAGAAGGATATTGACAAGCTGGAGCAAGTCCAGAGGAGGGCGACCAAAATGGTGAGGGGCCTGGAAGCCATGAAGCCCTATGAGGATAGACTTAGAGAGCTGGGTATGTTTAGTCTGCAGAAGAGGAGGTTAAGAGGGGACATGACAGCCATGTTTAAATATTTGAAGGGATCCCATGTAGAGGAAGGAGAGGGCTTGTTTTCTGCTGCTCCAGAGACCAGGACAAGGAGCAATGGATTCAAGCTGCAGGAAAGGAGATTCCACTGGAACCTCAGGAAGAACTTCCTGACGGTCAGGGCTGTCCGGCAGCAGAATCTGCTGCCTCCATGGAGTGTGGTGGAGTCTCCTTCCTTGGAGGTTTTTAAGCAGAGGCTGGATGGCCATCTGTCGGGAGTGCTTTGAGGGTGTTCCTGCATGGCAGGGGGTTGGACTGGATGGCCCCTGGGGTCTCCTCCAACTCTACATTTCTATGATTCTATGAGAAGAGTTTCCACCTAAACATTAGGCAGAACTTCCTGATGGAAAGCGCAATTCAGCAGCGGAATCTGTGGCTGCCCTCATGGAGTCTCCTTCCTCCTTCGGAGGTTATTTAAACAGAGGCTGGATGTCCATCTGTCAAAGGAGGCGCTTGCATGACCTCTCCCTGCAGGGCAGAATGAGGTTGGACTGGATGCCTCTTTGGGTCTCCTCCAACTCTCCTAGCATTCTGTGATAACCCACCCACCCAATATCCATCTTTTAGTGACCCCGCCTGGGGAGAGCGTGCCCACGTTAAGGCTGTTATCCAGCCACGGAGACGCGTGTTGGCAGCTTGGGTAAAATTTGGGTAAAAATCAGGGGGCCCATTCATTCCACCCCCTGCACAGGGATCATACAACCAGAATCCTGGAGTCGGAAGAGACCCCCGGCTCCGACCCCCTTCGGCCATCACCAAAGCCCTCCTTTGGAGAGACGGCCGTCCAGCCAGTGCCGGGACCCACCAGCTCTAGGGCTGGGACGCCCCCCTCCGCCGCAAACCACAAGCTGCCCCCACGGCCCACCAAGAACGCTTCTCTTGGGCCAGGGAGGGTGGCCAGAGTTTGGTACCAAACCAGGTGTGGCCCAACAGCCGAAAGAAGGCCTGTGAAAGGATACAGTAGGCCCCCCCGGCTTGGACGGCTCCGTTGGTGGAGATGGCACAGACGGACAGGACGGTCAAGGAGATGATGAGATAGGCCACGACCAGCATCAGGAGAGACTGGAGGAAGCCGGCGTGGCCAACCACAAACCCTGCAGAGAAGGACACAGAGGGGGGAAGCATGTTGAGTTTCCGCCTCCCATGTTGGTCTCCAAACTCCCTCTTGCCCTCCACCAGACTTTGACTGGATTAACTATGCAAGACAGCGAGAGCCTGGCGGGCTCACCTTTGCTAAACCTAAGCTGTCGGAGCAAAGTCAGGTTCCCTGCAAAATCTAGAGGCTCTTCCTACATTGGGATAGGGCAAAGAGTGGCCCCGGGGCAACCGTAACCCCCTGGAAGCTGCTTTTGAGCCCCTTCTGGACTCTGTGGGTCGCCCCTCCGCTGGCCAAAAGCAAAGGGCGAACGGCCTCTGTCAAGAAGTCACCGGTTAAACAGGTCCAGCTCCATACTGAGACTTTACAGAATAAAACCAGTCTCCTAATATTTCAAGTTGCACGCTTAGATGGGGTTAAATAAATCTTTTACTCAGCATAGACCCATTACTCCTTTTGCACTACAACTCCCAGAATCCCCTAGTGCTGGCTGGGGAATTCTGGGAGTTGTAGTCCAAAAGATACTATTAAAGGACATCTGTGTCTTCCCCTGGCAGGATGAGCTCACATGCTATGTAGGCTTCAAACACCTTGACGTGGATTTGGACAAATAGCTCAGGCCGTGACTGCACAGGTGCAGCTAAACTGAGGAGGGGGGCGGGTTTGTTCCCCCCTTCCACCCCTCCCTGCCCCTTCCTCCACAATTCAAACCTCTCTCCTCTACCCCGAACGGCAGCCCCTGCCGACACCACTCACCCACGCGCATGAAGACGACGATGCTGAACATGGAGAGAACGGTGGGCACGATGACGCCAAAGAAGGTGGAGAGCTGGCGGGCCGGATCGGGGTGAGCACCCCCTGCGCCCACCACCCCCACCACCAGCGGGGCCTCTTCTTGGGTGACCCCCGGCATCTCTCCTTCCCTGGACACGCGGAAGAGACGGTAACTGAGCAGAGGAGAGCTCTCTGTAGACATGGCCCGGCGGGGAAGACCGGGGTGGGGGGCACAGGGAGGAGCCCTCCAGCGGATCTATGAGGAGAAAAAACATCACAGGTTAGGCAGGGAAATTCAGCTTGAGGAGGAGAACAACAAGGACAGGCACAAGCGAAACATCAGCCAAGAAGGTGATGCGGCATCAAAAAAGACCAAGACGATTCTAGGCAGCATCTTCCTACAGGTCAAAGGAAGTCATAGTATCACTTTATTTTGCTTTGGCCAGACCCTGCCTGGGGGAATCCTGTGTCCAGGTCTGGGCACTACAGTTCCGGAAGGTCCAGAAACCACGAAGCCCTACGAGGTACAGCTTAGGGAGCTCCAGGGTATGTTTAGCTTGGAAAAAGAAAAGGCTGTCTCGTGGACGATGGGACGCTGAGCTCCCCCCCCAACCTTATGGAATCTTTGGCCGCCGACTTGATTGACTTTTGGGATCACAAGACGAGACTCGTTGCCGGACGGGAAATTAATTGTAAAGGCCACCGGCGTGCCAGGAAGCCACAGGAGAAGTCACGCGCAACGCAACCGCCACACGGACACACACGCACACCACAAACAGCTGGGCCGTGGAGTCACAACACACTCCCTGTCCGGTTGTGTGCCAATCACCCTCTTTTTGAGCCCGGGACAAAGACGGCGATACATACATGTGAAATTATGGGATGGCCAAAGCAGGACTCCAACACAAGAGCCCCCGGAGTCCTAACAAGAGTTTTGTTGTTGTTGTCGTCCTGCAAATTATTAATTATTCAGAGATCTGCAACCGCCGTCACCTTCCCGTGAGGCTGAGAGAGTGTCACTTGCTCAAGGTCCCCCAAGGAGACTTCCAGGGCTCAGTGGAGGAGATTCGAACCTTGGTCTCCCACGGCTGCTCAAACCACTACCCCATATTTCCTCTCCGAGGGTTTTCTTGGCAGAATTAATTATTTGGAAGAAGCTTGCCACCAATGCCTTCCCTCCGAGGCTGAGAGAGCGTGACTTGCCCAAGATTTCCACGGCCCAGGGAGGATTCGAACCCTGCTCCCCTGGATTTGTAGCCCGACACTCTAACCACTGTACAACACTGTCACTCCACAAAACGGCGACCCTGTCCCAGGGTTTTCTTGACCAAAGAAGGTCTGCCCCTCTTGCCTTCCTCCGAGGCCGAGAGAGTGTGACCTGCCCAAGGGGGTCACCCAGTGGGTCTCCAGGGCTGAGTCAGAATTCGAATCCTGATCTTTCGGAGACTCAGCCCTATATTTAAAACTACTAGATCATCCCACCCTTGGTGTGGGAACTGCAACCCAAAAAAGGCTGAATGGCATTCTGGGAGTTGTAGTCTAAAAGGAGAGAAATGCCCCTCCCCTTTGGGTTGGAGAGAGGGCGGAGGGTCCCTGAAGGTCATTTAGACCAACCCCCTAACGGTGCAAGGAATCTACAATCAAAGCATTCCCTGACTCTGGGCAGAGGGACATTTCCAGAGCTTGGGGAAGTTACTTTTTCCGGACAACTCCTCTGGGCAGAGGGACATTTCCAGAGCTTGGGGAAGTTACTTTTTCTGGACAACAACTCCCAGAATACCCCCAGCCAGCGCAGTTGCGCTGGCTGGGGGTATTCTGGGAGTTGTTGTCCAGAAAAGTAACTTCCCCAAGCTCTGTTCCCTCCTGCTGTGCCACGGCACCACTGGCAAAGCCATTTCCACCCCAGAAAACCCCAGCAATCAGAAGTGACCTCTGCACATGCACAGAGGCCCCATTGACTTTCCAGACTGGGAAAAAAAATACATTCTTTTTGCGGAAAATCTCAATGTAGATGAAACTTGGGGTGCCTTAAAAGTCTGCGGGGAGCACATGGGGTGAACAGGGGGACCCCAATCGGGAGAAGGGACCACACGCCCACTCCCCAAACAGTTCCATTTCGGTGCCTACGTGAATCCCCCAGACCCAAATATTTCACACTAGAAAGACCCTTTCTAAAAGCTCCTGGCCTCCGGAATGTTTTCATAAGGGGGGCCAGGAGGGAAATTAATAATAATAATAATAATAACAACAGGCTTCCGAAGACTACAAAAACTATCAGGCTAACTCTACTGCAATTCCCATTCAGCAGGGTGGGCTCAATCACTGCCTGACAAGATGAGTCCTCTTGGGGAGAAAAGCAGGATAAAAATAAAGATAAAGATGGTGATGATGATAATATCAGCATGGCTTTTAGTACTGCAAGGCCCATCATTTCTTCATTGCCATTAATAATAATAATAATAATAATAATAATAATAATAATAGTAATAATAATGATATCAGCATGGCTTTTAGTACTGCAAGGCCCATCATTTCTTCATTAATAATAATAATAATAATGATAATGATATCAGCCTGGCTTCTAGTACTGCAAGGCCCATCATTTCTTCATTGCATGCCATTAATAGTAATAATAATAATAATAATAATAATATCAGCCTGGCTTCTAGTACTGCAAGGCCCATCATTTCTTCATTGCATGCCATTAATAATAATAATAATAATAATAATAATAATGATATCAGTGTGGCTTCTAGTACTGCAAGGCCCATCATTTCTTCATTGCATGCCATTAATAATAATAATAATAATAATAATAATAATAATAATATCAGCCTGGCTTCTAGTACTGCAAGGCCCATCATTTCTTCATTGCATGCCATTAATAATAATAATAATAATAATATCAGCCTGGCTTCTAGTACTGCAAGGCCCATCATTTCTTCATTGCATGCCATTAATAATAATAATAATAATAATAATAATAATGATATCAGTGTGGCTTCTAGTACTGCAAGGCCCATCATTTCTTCATTGCATGCCATTAATAATAATAATAATAATAATAATAATAATGATATCAGTGTGGCTTCTAGTACTGCAAGGCCCATCATTTCTTCATTGCATGCCATTAATAATAATAATAATAATAATAATGATATCAGCGTGGCTTCTAGTACTGCAAGGCCCATCATTTCTTCATTGCATGCCATTAATAATAATAATAATAATAATAATAATAATAATAATAATGATAATATCAGCCTGGCTTCTAGCACTGCAGGGCCCATCATTTCTTCACTGCATGCCATTGATAATAATAATACTAATACTAATGATGCATTTATTTATTTCTATCCCGCTTTTTCCGGGCAGAACCGGGACCGGGCGCCGCTGGCCATTGAGAGGCTAAAAAAGGGCAGATCCAAACCGAATCGAACTCTTTGCAGCCCCCAAGCGCTCCGGCCTCCGCAAAGGACAGAAATGCCTCCGGTTTTCTGCGACCCCTCCCGCCCCCCTCCCCGCTCCCGGCAGCCCCCCCCCAATTCCCAGCCGGGAGGGGGGGCCAGAGTCACACTCTCTCACCCCCTCCCACAGCAAAAGGGGCGGTCCGGAGAGGGCGCCCCCTCCCTCCCCCTCCCGTAAGGACTTCTGGGCGGGGCGCCCCCTCAGACCACGTGATGCGATGCCGGGGGGGGCGCTCGGCCGGTCCTGCCCCCTGTGGGCGCGGGGGGGCGAGGGCGGCGGGAGGGCCTCGTCCCGGCTGCCCCGCCCTCCGGGGAGACCCCCCCGCCGGCCTCGCCCCCTCCCCCTCGCCCGGCATCGCCCTCTTTTGGGGGGGGGCGGGAGTTACCGGGAGGGGCCGCTTCGCCTCCTCTGCCGCCGCCGCCGCCGCCGCCGCCGCCTGGCCGGGCCTCCCCTCCGGGCGCGGCTCAGGGGCTCCGCCGCATCCGACGCCCGGCCTCCCGCCCGAGAAACGCCGCCGGGAGGGGAGGAGGAGGAGGAAGAGGAGGAGGAGGAGGATCCGGCGGCCCCGGCATCAGCCTCCCTCCCCGGCGGGATGGAGGAGGAGGGAGGAGGGGGAGGGGGAGGAGCCGCCGGGGAGGCGGAGGGAGGGCGGGGGGAGGAGAGGGCGCCGGCTCGCGGGTCCCACAGGACTCCTCGGCAAGCACCAGAGTAGGAGGGGAAAGGCTCCTTAAAGGGAGGGAGGGAAGAGGGGGAAGAGGAGGAGGAGGAGCGAGAGGGCGCCGGCTTGCGGGACCCACGAGACTTTGAGGGTGTCCCTGCGTGGCAGGAGGGGTTGGACTGGATGGCCTCTGGGGGTCTCTTCCAACTCTATATTTCTATGCTTCTCTGCTGCCTCCATGGAGTGTAGTGGAGTCTCCTTCTTTGGAGGTTTTTAAGCAGAGGCTGGATGGCCATCTGTCCAAGGGGGTGCTTTGAGGGTGTTCCTGCATGGCAGAAGGGGGTTGGACTGGATGGCCCCTGGGGTCTCCTCCAACTCTACATTTCTATGATTCTATGCTGCCTCCATGGAGTGTGGTGGGGTCTCCTCCTTCCTTGGAGGCTTTTAAGCAGAGGCTGGATGGCCATCAGTCCAAGGGAGGGCTTTGAGGGGTTCCTGCATGGCAGGGGGGTGGACTGGATGGCCCCTGGGGTCTCCTCCAGCTCTACCTTTCTATGATACTGTGACTCCTGGGCGACGACCAAGCGGAGGAGGAGGTGGGAAGGCTCTTGAATGGGAGGGAGGGAAGGAGGGAGGTTGCTTTTTTGCTCTGTACAAAGGAGGGGGAAGAGGAGGAGGAGGCTGGGGTTCAGGATCCGACCAGACTCCTCGGCGGGGGCCAAACGGAGCAGGAGGGGGAAAGGCTCTTTAAGGGAGGGAGGGAGGGAGGGTTGGTGTGTGCACAAAAGAGGAGGAGAGGGCGCCGGCTTGAGGGCCACACAAGACTCCTCGGCGAGGACCAAGTGGAGTAAGAGGGGAAAGGCTCCTTAAACGAAGGAAGGAAGGGTTCCTGTGTGCACAAAGGAGGAGGAGGAGGAGGGGCGGGCGCCGGCTTGCGGGTCTCACAAGACTTTGAGGGTGTTCCTGCATGGCAGAAGGGGGTTGGACTGGATGGCCCCTGGGGTCCCTTCCAACTCTACCTTCCTATGATTCTAGGATTCTATGACTCCTGGGCAAGGACCAAGCAGAGGAGGAGGTGGGAAGGCTCCTTAAAGGAAGGAAGGGTTGATGTGTGCATGAAGGAGGAGGAAAAGGAGGAGGAGAGGGCGCCAGCTTGCGGGTCCCACAGGACTCCTCCACAAGGACCAAACAGAATAAGAGGGAAAAGGCTCTTTAATGGGAGGGAGGGAGGGAGGGAGGGAGGTTGCTTTTTTGCTCTGTACAAAGGAGGGGGAAGAGGAGGAGAGGGCTGGGGCTTCAGGGTCCGACCAGACTCCTCGGCAGGGGCCAAATGGAGCAGGAGGGGGAAAGGCTCTTTAAGGAAGGGAGGGAGGGAGGGAGGGATTTTCTGTGTACAAAAGCAGAGGAAGAAAAAGCGCCAGCTTGCGGGTCCCACAAGTCTCCATGGCAGCGGCTGGAGCTTGGAGCTGACCGAGTAGGAGGTGGGAAAGCTCTTGGAAGGAAGGAAGGATGGATGGACGGACAGACGGATGGATCCACGTGTGCAAAACGGGGAAGGAAGACAGGGAGAGGGCGCCAGCTTGCAGGTCCCACAGGACTCCTCGACACTGGCCGAGAGGGTGAGGAAAACCGTTGCCTCTCTTTGTGGGGAGGGGCGAAAAGCACGGTGAGAAGGCCCTTTGGCCTTTTCCCTTGGAACTGCAGCCCCCCCAAAAGTAACTTTCCCAAGCACTCGTCGAGACCGAGTAGCAGGCAAGGCAGGGAGGCGGCCGGCAGCTGGGAAAAGAGGGGTGGGGGGCCTCCCAGGTAGGGATGGGGGTGAGACATGGACTCCAAATACAGCCAGTTTATAAAGGGAGACCTTTATAAATGGACTTTCCCTCTCTTCGGCCCTTGGATTCGCACACAGAGCTGCATGCAGCTGCAGTCAGAAATCTGCACCCATGTTCTATGAGGAAACGGGGGGGGGTCCTAAAATTGCATTTCTAAAACCATATTCTAAAACGTGCGCCCTTTAGCCCCTGTGTATGTATACAAAACATGGGTACATTTGGAAGAATACACACATTAAACCACATGTCTGTGAAATGGGCACAAAAAATACATCTAATTTTTCTTTAATGTTCGTTTTCCGAACAGGAAAGTAATGTTCAGAAACTTGGGGGTGAAAACTCAAAATCCAGGATGGGAACGAAGGTTGAAAGAATCGCTTCATGTGGGCCTCCTTTCCGCCCCTCTTTTCCCCACGTGACACAGCCCCTGCCGCCCCCACAGTATCTGCTGCCTGAGGCATCGCTCTGCCTGGAGGCAAAGGAGGGGGGCATTTCATTGTGCGTGCCAGTGGTGTTTTTAAGAATCATAGAATCATAGAAATGTGGAGTTGGAAGAGACTCCAGAGGCCATCCAGTCCAACCCCCTTCCGCCATGCAGGAACACCCTCAAAGCCCTCCCTTGGACAGATGGCCATCCAGCCTCTGCTTAAAAACCTCCAAGGAAGGAGGAGACTCCACCACAGCCCATGGAGGCAGCAGATTCCACTGCCGGACAGCCCTGACCGTCAGGAAGTTTTTCCTGAGGTTCAGGTGGAATCTCCTTTCCTGCAGCTTGAATCCATTGCTCCTTGTCCTGGTCTCTGGAGCAGCAGAAAACAAGCCCTCTCCTTCCTCTACGTGGCATCCCTTCAAATATTTAAACGTGGCTCTCATGTCCCCTCTTCACCTTCTCTTCTGCAGACTAAACATACCCAGCTCTCTAAGTCTATCCTCAGAGGGCTTCATGGCTTCCAGGCCCCTCACCCTTTTGGTCGCCCTCCTCTGGACTTGCTCCGGCTTGACCATGTCCTTCTTGAATTGGGGTGCCCAGAACTGGACGCAGGATTCAAGATGGGGTCTAACCAAAGCAGAGTAGAGGGGTACCATAACCTCCCTTGACTTAGACACCATCCTCCTATTGATGCAACCAAGAATTGCATTAGCTTTCTTGGCTGCCGCATCACGCTGCTGGCTCATGTTCAGCTTGTGGTCCACCAAGACTCCGAGATCCCTTTCACACGTACTGCTATCCAGCCACGTGTCCCCCACCCTATATTTCTATATTCCATTTTTCCAGTTAGAGGGGGTGGGCAACTGGAGCAGGTCTGGGGGCCAATTTTCTGCACCTCGGGGGCCACAAAGACTAAGCAAAAGACCGATTGGTCTTTACATAGGTGGGTTGCAACCTGTTTAAAAGGCGAATTCCCAGTTTTGGAGGTTTCCAAGATTGGAAATGAGTCTTCCGTTGGGGACAGAAGAGGGGCAGACCAGGGAGCCGAGGACCAGAAAGACCGCCTTGGGGCCACATGTTGCCCTGGGCCACACTCCTTCCGTTTGTGGCCCGGCTAGCCAAGGAGACTAGGGTGTGTTCGGTTTCAGCTGGGTTCTGGCTGGTTCTGGCTTGGTGTGAGCCCCGGCGTCTTCCTGTTTTTCCCCACCGTGACTCCGCAACTAGATTTTGTAACTTGTCTGGGCCTTCTTGAGGAAGTGGCGCCTGCCTGGCTTTATTGCTCCATAAAAATGTGCCGGCGCATGGCCTTCCTATGCGCAAAGGCTCCCGGACCCTCCATGAGTCACCGACTCACAAGCGCACGAAGATGTCTGGGGAGACTTACCCAGGGGGTGAAAACCGGCAGGTACAGCTAAAAACGGTACAACTGAAAATGCAAAAGTAAAAAAAATATAATTTAATTTAATTTTAAAATACAATTAAAAATGCAAAAGTAAAAAATATAATTAAACTCCGAGTAGAATTAAAAACTGCAGCCGTGCTTCTGACAGCTTTTAATTCTATATTTTTTTACTTTTGCATTTTGCATTACCTTTGCTTCTAGGAGCTTTTAATTCTAGTTTAATTATATTTTTTGCCTTTGCATTTTTAGCTGTACCTCTCTTAATTTTTGTAGGCCGCCTGGGGTCCCAGAGTGGGAAAAACGGGGCGATATTTTGCTTCTTAATGGCTAATAAACTCACAAAAATCAGGCTTTGGTTCCTCATCCGCCCCCTATTCCCAGTTATCAAGTCTCAGCACTGATTGGGGTGCCGTGCTTATCAAATTGCAATTAGTAATCCGCCTGCAAATTGCGGTTGCTAATCTGGGTGTGCAAACACCGGGCTGCAGACAAAGGGTGAGATTGATGGTGTGACTGAAGGCAAACATTCATGTGGGAGAGAGCGCAAAGCCCAGCATTGTTTCTCCCTGCCCGGCTGAGGCGCATGAGCCGAAGTTGCACACCAAGGGGATTTTGGGGCACGCTTGGCTTGCACAATTGTGAGAAAACCCCAGAGATGTCGTTGCTTTGACTCTGGGCTGGGGACAGCAATGTGCAAGCCCCCCCTTACTTGCTTTCTTTCTTCCGTCCCTCCCTATCGGAGGCGATAACACCCCACGGCATGCGCCCAATTGCCACACGGATAAGATACCAAGATAACCCCACCGCCTATCGTCCCAGGAGGTCACTGCCACATGCCAGCTGATAACAGCAGGGCGGGAAAAAAAATTCTTCTGCAAAGCAAACAGTGAATGGTCCTGTTATTTTATGTTCCAATTATTTTGGCCTTTCATAGAAATCTAGAGTTGGAAGAGACCCCCAGGGGCCATCCAGTCCAACCCCCTGCCATGCAGGAACACCCTCAAAGCAATCCCGACAGATGGCCATCAAACCTCTGCTTAAAAACCTCCAAAGAAGGAGGAGACCCCAGCACACTCCACGGAGGCAGTATAGAATCATAGAATCATAGAAATCTAGAGTTGGAAGAGACCCCCAGGGGCCATCCAGTCCAACCCTCTGCCATGCAGGAACACCCTCAAAGCACTCCCGACAGATGACCATCCAGCCTCTGCTTAAAAACCTCCAAGGAAGGAGCCTCCACTACACTCCATGGAGGCGGCAGATTCCACTGCCGGACAGCCCTGACCGTCAGGAAGTTCTTCCTGAGGTTCAGGTGGAATCTCCTCTCCTGCAGCTGGAATCCATTGCTCCTTGTCCTGGTCTCTGGAGCAGCAGAAAACAAGCCCGCTCCCTCCTCTATGCGGCATCCCTTCAAATATTTAAACATGGCTATCATGTCCCCTCTTTCTCTAGGGTTGCACAGTTGTGGTGTTGTGGTGTGCCCTTCAACTGTCCTGATTTGGGAGGGAGGGTCCCAATGAATCCCCTGCCTTCCCACTTTCTCGGCTGCTTTGAAAACGTCCTGGTTTCTCTCTCCTCCTGCTTTTGTCCTCAGCTGACTTCAGTTGCTGGAAACTAAGGGTCTTTCTGCACTACACGATTATTGCACTATGATTCCGCTTTAACTACAATGGCGGCCTCCTATGGAATGCTGGGGTTTGTAGTCCTGGGAGCTACTGTAGGGCATTTCCACATTACAGTGTTATAGTGCTATTATTCCACTTTCAGCGTCCTGTGGAGTCCCGGGGTTTGCAGATGAGGGAGGGGCCTTTTAGGATTCTCAACCAAGGAGCTCTTTGGCCTCAGGAAACTACAAACCCCAGGATTCCATAGGATGTTGCAAGTGGAATAATAGCGCTGTAACAGTCTAGTGCGGAAGCGGCCAAACGCCTGCCGTCTCTCTTAGCTTGTGCGCTCTCCATTAATTATTTTTGCCCTTTTGACCACACCATGACATTACTCGGCCAGATATTGCCCAATGTTGGTGGGTTTTGGGTCGTGGTGGGGAGGGGAGCCAGACAAAATCTGCCAGTGTTGAGGAGCCTGTAGCTCCGAGGCCTAAACTTCGTAATGTGGTGGAGACCGTTTCGGGTCAGTCTAGATGGCCTCTGGGTGCAAGGGAAAAGCCGTTAATTTCCTCTGCAAGTGAAGCCCCTCTGTGTTTGAAGGAAAGACAAAGAGACTTTGTATAATGGAATGTTATCAGTTTGGCGTGACGCGCAAGACCTTGGACGCGCTACAGAAGATTTGCAACATCTGTAGACACTGGTGCAAACTTCTCTGTTCTGCAACAGTGGCCACAGATTTTCCCGCTGGCAACACACCAATCTGTGTTCTGGCCTGCAGATGAAATTAATTACCCAATTTATATCCCACTTTTCCTGCAGAACTGGGATTCGGGTCAGCTGACAGTGCGGTGGAAAAGCAAGGGAGCAATGAAAGTGGAGTGAGTTTTTTTTTAATTGTGCTTTAGCTCTCTTCCTATGGAATCCTGGGATGTGTGGTTTAGAGGGTAACTAATTAAATAAGTACAGCTCCTTGTCTGGGAAGAACAGCATCCTTGTTCCTGCTGCTGCATAGACTCCAACAGCCCCGATTTGTCCTCTGCCTTCCCACTTTTTCCACTGCGTTTAAAATACTCCAGTTTCTTTCCACACAAGTCTGTTATAGCGCAAAGATTCCACTTTCAACCTCCTATGGAATCCTGGGGTTTGCAGTTTCGGGAGGGGCCGGCCGGCCCCTCCCAAAACTGCAAACCCCAGGATTCCATAGGAGGTTGAAAGTGGAATCATCGTGCTATAACAGACTCGTGCTGAAAGAGCCTTAGCAAACCACAAACCAGATGTGAGCCAACAGTGTGATGCAGCAGCTAAAAAAGCCAATCCAATCAGTAGGAGTATAACTTCTCGGTTGGGGAAGGTAATGGCCCCTCCTGAAACTGCAAACCCCAGGATTCCATAGGAGGTTGAAAGTGGAATCATCGTGCTATAAGATGTGTAGTGTGGAAATTTCATACAAACCAGAAAGTAAAAGCCTACATTGACTTAAGAAACAGCAACAACAAAAAGCATTCTTTGCTATAACATATATCAAGGATAAGAAATTAATTAGAACTTTTTAATATTACTTATTCTTCTGCTCCTGCATGGTAATCCAAGGAGAACATTTGATCCTGTAATTTCTGCTCTTAGGTAAAATCCCGTAGACCAGTGGTTCTCAACCTTCTTAATGCCGCGACCCTTCAATTCAGTTCCTCATGTTGTGGTGACCCCCAACCATAAAATTATTTATTTATTATTTACAATGCCTCCCCCACCAGCAAAGGCCGCCTCGCTAGCCAGGAATGGAGGGGCAGGCAGGGAGGGAAAGAGGAGCTGCGCGTCTCCCCTGGGAAAAACTCCGAGACCCCCCCCCGGGCTCTGCTTCTGCTTCGCTCTCGTTTCCGCTGGGGGGGCAGCGTGGGAAAAGTTTCCAGAGTGTCGACCCTGGCCGGGGGGGACCCAGCGCCTTTATCTTTTGTGCCGGGCACAGCTCGCCCCCCCGGAAAAGCGCCATCTTGCAGCCCCCCGGCCCTTCTGCAGCCCCCCCTCCGTTTCAAATGGGGCAGGGGCCGTGGCGAGGAGGGGGCCTGCCCCCCTGTGCTGCTGCCGCCCTCCCAAGCTGGGCCATCAGACGGGAGGTTCTCCCGTAGCGGAGAAGGGGAGCGATTTCAGTCCCTTCTGAACAGGGGGCAGGAGGACGCGAGCGCATGGCTTGTGCTTGTGCACCATCACTCCTGCTGTGGCGACGCTGTGGCCGCATGCGCTCCCTCCAAAGGGAGCAGGAGGACGCGAGTGCGTGGCTCACACTTGCGCACCACCACCGAGGAGGGAATGGAGCCTAAGACCATCGGAAATATGTATTTTCGGATGGTCTTAGGCGACCCCTGTGAAAGGGTCATTCGACCCCCAAAGGGGTCGTGACCCACAGGTTGAGAACCACTGCCGTAGAAGATATCGGTGCCATTATTGGAAGACAATCAGCCCCAGATGGGGGCATTATTGGCTTTAGCTGCTAGGATATTAGATTTTAATCAGTATTTTAATGGTGTCTGTATATATCTATATGTATTTGCATATGTATATCTTTGCTACACAGCTTGTTATAATTCAAAGGTGATACGAAAGCAAGCTTATATTTATATTTTATGTATTTATATTTTATTTTTCTGTTTGTTAGGTGGTATGAAAGCAAGCTTGTTTTTATATTTTATGTATTTACATTTTATCTTGCTGTGGATTATTTTTCTTATACTGCCCACTCAGTTGGTCAGAGACTTTGGCTAAATGCAATAACTGTATAATTAAAAAAAAAGTTTCTCTCTCCTCCTCCTCCTCCCGCTTCGCCCTTCATCCTCAGATTGCAGTCAGTTGCTGCAAATCGAGTTCAGGAGGTTTGCTGGTTAAGCCATCCAGATGCAATAGCTGTTTGCACCCAGCTCAGTGGGGAGAATCCATCCTTCCCTGGAGGCAAAAGCAAACTTCTGCAGCCTTTCCAAGTTCACATGACATTCTTGCAAAGAATTCAGGCTGGGAAAATTCAGGCTGGACAGGGCTACTGTTAGTTGGATTTGTAATTGGTTGGCCGACCGAACCCAAAGGGTGATCACGAATGGCTGCTTTTCCTCCTGGAGAAAAGGGACTAGCAGGGTGCCAGAGGGTTCTGTCCTGGGCCCAGGGCTGTTCAGTATTTTTATCAACGACTTGGATGAAGGGATAGAGGGCCTGCTCATCAAATTTGCAGATGACACCAGATTGGGAGGGGTGGCTAATACGCCAGAGGACAGGATCAAAATCCAAAATGACCTGGATAGGTTAGAGAGCTGGGCCAAGGCGAACAAAATGAAATTCAACAGAGAGAAGTGTAAGGTCCTACACTTAGGTAGAAAAAATAGAATACAGAAACATAGGATGGGGGACACGTGGCTGGATAGCAGCACGTGTGAAAGGGATCTAGGAGTCTTCATAGACCACAAGCTGAACATGAGTCGGCAGTGTGATGCGGCAGCCAAGAAGGCCAATGCAATTCTCAGCTGCATCCATAGGAGTCTGGTGTCTAGATCGAGGGAGGTACTGGTACCACTCTACTCTGCTTTGGTTAGACCCCATCTTGAATCCTGTGTCCAGTTCTGGGCACCCCAATTCAAGAAGGACATGGCCAAGCTGGAGCAAGTCCAGAGGAGGGCGACCAAAATGGTGAGGGGCCTGGAAGTCATGAAGCCCTATGAGGAGAGACTTAGAGAGCTGGGTATGTTTAGTCTGCAGAACAGAAGGTTGAGAGGGGACATGAGAGCCACGTTTAAATATTTGAAGGGATGCCACGTAGAGGAGGGAGAGGGCTTGTTTTCTGCTGCTCCAGAGACCAGGACAAGGAGCAATAGATTCAAGCTGCAGGAAAGGAGATTCCACCTGAACCTCAGGAAGAACTTCCTGACGGTCAGGGCTGTCCGGCAGTGGAATCTGCTGCCTCGGAGTGTGGTGGAGGCTCCTCCTTCTTTGGAGGTTTTTAAGCAGAGGCTTGATGGCCATCTGTCAAAGGGAGTGCTTTGAGAGTGTTCCTGCATGGCAGAAGGGGGTTGGACTGGATGGCCCCTGGGGTCTCTTCGAACTCTACATTTCTATGATTCTAGGATTCTGATACATCTTGACCACAGTCTAATGTCTCCTGGCTGCACGAGTCCTGCTGTTAATCTGTGAAATGTTGCTGTCCGCACAGGCTGTCGTGGTGTGTTAACTATGGAATGGCATATTACCAGCATATTACCAGTCTTGATTGTTTTAAAAAGGCAGTCAAGACTGTCCTCTTCCGACAGGCCTTCCCAGACTAGTGTTCCACCGCCTCTCATCAACTGTCCTCTTGTTTTTAATCTAGTTTTTAATTTGTTTTTAATAGTTAATGTGTTTTAGGGGGTTAGAAGGGTGGGTGGGTGGGGAGGATGGGGTACATTTTAATGTTTTAATGTATTTTGTATATTGCTGTAATGCTGCCTCGATCCATTGGGAGAGGCGGGGATGATGATGATGATGATGATGATGATAATAATAATAATAATAATAATAATAATAATAATAATAATAATAATAAAGCAATCAAACCCCCATGGCTCCCCCATTCACCCCGACTGCCTTCTGCTCCCCTCTTCTCACCCTGTTGAAATGGGAGGGTGGGGTACATCAAAAGAGTCCCCCGAAGCCCCGGGGAGTGTGAATTAAAAGTAGTGACAGAGGAAGTGTGGGAGGCACCACGCCTGGTTCCCCAGAATTGGCCCACCCCCTCCCCGTGCCACCCCGGATTTATTTTTTTATATTTTTTTATTGGGGGGGGGCGTTGGAAAAAGGAGAGAGAAAAAGATATGTTTCCGCGCTTCAAACTCACATTGCAATGACTGCCGGGGTGTGTTCCTGCCACCCTTCCGCCGAGCAGACGGACTTGACAAAAGCAATATTTTGTTGTAGAAAGGGAAGATGTATTTTAAAACAAAATGACTATCTGTAAACATGTACATACTTGAAGGTCCATTAGGACCTGTGTTTTATTTTCTTATTTATTTTAGCAGTTACATTTCTATACAAAGCACTGTTTTCTTATTTATATTTTTCCAGAAAGGAGGAGAAAGGCAAGGTGCTGCGGTGAGACGTCTGTCCCGGCTGGTGCTGTCCGCGTCCCCTGCTGCTCCCAGAGGGGGTGTCCCTTGGGCCGTGGGGCCCCAGACATCCCCCTGTGCTGATAGGGGAGCTACAGAGGAGAGAGAAAGGGAAATGCAGCCAGGTTCAGAGTCCCACGGGAGCCTTCTTGTGACTGCGGAGAGCCTCCATGTCCCATTCAGGCAGCCAAGAAGAGTCTGCATTGGTGAGCAATACTTCATGCTTTTATTGGCACATGTTTCTTCTGCCACCACCGTTCTTCCACTGTCTTCCAGACCCTCGGTCCTTCCCCAGACTTAGAGGGGCTGGTGGTGGGGAAGGAAATTAGCAGCAGGCTGGGAAGAGAGGAACTTTGGAGGACGTGGGGTAGATCGGCACACCGGTTCCCAATGGGAGAGTCTCTCTGCAAGCAACACAAGCCTCTGCACACCTATTTGTTTCAATGGAGGCAAAAGCAGACAGGCTAGTGTGTGTGTGTGTGTTTTCCAGGCTGTCCTGGCCCATTTGTTTTTTTCCTCCCAACCTATCAGGGTCCCATCAAGGTAAGGCAAGAATCCCTGATCTTTACGGGAACATTAAGCAAGGATCCCTGATAATTAAGAGAATCTGAAGCAAGGATCCCTTGTTGTTCGTATTCCCCGCCGTTTAGCAAAGAGCAAAGCTTGAACACTTCCAGCTGAGATGACCGGGTGAGAGGAAAGGAATCTTCTCAGTGAGAGATCTGGAAACTCAGAAGTGAGTGATCTTTTCGCTGGATGGATCTGAAGCGCTGGTTGGCCCTGAAAAACAACAAGAGGGAAAATAATACCACATCACAATGCCTTTTGATTGCATCTGGGGTAGAGGGAGGTTATTTTATATCAGGCGGTATCACAGCCAAGGCACCGAAAACCCTTGGCTCAAATTTTCTATACCTTGGCTCAGTTATCAACCAAAATGGAGACCGTAGTTAAGAAATCAGAAGAAGACTTTTCCACACTATCCTGCTATATAGTGCTATTATTCCACTTTCAACCTCCTGTGGAACTCTGGGATTTGTAGTTTCCTGAGGCCAAAGAGCTCTCTGCCTGACAATCCTAAATGCCCCTCCGTCAACTGCAGATCCCCGGATTCCATAGGATGGTGAAAGTGGAATAACAGTGCAGTGCGGAAATGGCCTGAGACTTGGAAAGGCAGATGTGAAGAAACTAGATAAGATCCTCAACTGCGAAAGGTAATTCAAAGCCGGAATCATCCACGCCTTGGTATTCCTGATTTCTGGGTACGGTTGGGAAAGCCGGACGGGGAAGAAAGGAAGAGAACGGACTCCTCTGAAACGGGGCTGCTAGAGGAGGAAGGGTCTTCCTAAACACCGCAAAGGGAAAGGCGTCTGGTTTTTTAATCCAGCCATTCCTTTGGCCACGGTAAAAAAAGGTTTTAAAAGGCCCCCATTCTTCCCTTTGCTTTTTTGGAAACCGGTTTTTCCGTTTTCTCCTCTGCCTTCCCTTTGGAGGGTAAATTTTCGACATCTGCCACTTTTCTTCAATGGAGGCCCAATTTTCGTCAGTTCTTCTCCTCTTGCCTTTTTCCCTGGAGGGAACCCGGTCTTTCATCCGTTCTTCTCCTCTTGCCTTCTTCCTGGAGGGAACCCAATCTTTCGTCAGTTCTTCTCCCCTTGCCTTCTTCCTGGAGGGAACCCGTCTTTCCCGTTCTTCTCCTCCTTGCCTTCTTCCAGGAGGGAACCCGGTCTTTCATCCGTTCTTCTCCCCTTGCCTTCTTCCTGGAGGGAAGCCCATCTTTTGTTTATTCTTCTCCCCTTGCCTTCTTCCTGGAGGGAACCCGGTCTTTCATCGTTCTTCTCCTCTTGCCTTCTTCCGGAGGGAACCCGGTCTTTCATCCGTTCTTCTCCCCTTGCCGTCTTCCTGGAGGGAGCCCGTCTTTCTCCGTTCTTCTCCCCTTGCCTTTTCCCTGGAGGGAACCCGGTCTTTCATCCGTTCTTCTCCCCTTGCCTTCTTCTGGAGGGAACCCGGTCTTTCATCCGTTCTTCTCCCCTTGCCTTTTTCCCTGGAGGGACCCGGTCTTTCCCCGTTCTTCTCCCTTGCCTTCTTCTGGAGGGAACCCGGTCTTTCATCCGTTCTTCTCCTCTTGCCTTCTTCTGGAGGGAACCCGGTCTTTCATCCGTTCTTCTCCCTTGCCTTCTTCTGGAGGGAACCCGGTCTTTCACCCGTTCTTCTCCTCTTGCCTTCTTCTGGAGGGAACCCGGTCTTTCACCCGTTCTTCTCCTCTTGCCTTCTTCTGGAGGGAACCCGGTCTTTCACCCGTTCTTCTCCTCTTGCCTTCTTCTGGAGGGAACCCGGTCTTTCACCCGTTCTTCTCCTCTTGCCTTCTTCTGGAGGGAACCCGGTCTTTCACCCGTTCTTCTCCTCTTGCCTTCTTCTGGAGGGAACCCGGTCTTTCACCCGTTCTTCTCCTCTTGCCTTCTTCTGGAGGGAACCCGGTCTTTCACCCGTTCTTCTCCTCTTGCCTTCTTCTGGAGGGAACCCGGTCTTTCACCCGTTCTTCTCCTCTTGCCTTCTTCTGGAGGGAACCCGGTCTTTCACCCGTTCTTCTCCTCTTGCCTTCTTCTGGAGGGAACCCGGTCTTTCACCCGTTCTTCTCCTCTTGCCTTCTTCTGGAGGGAACCCGGTCTTTCACCCGTTCTTCTCCTCTTGCCTTCTTCTGGAGGGAACCCGGTCTTTCACCCGTTCTTCTCCTCTTGCCTTCTTCTGGAGGGAACCCGGTCTTTCACCCGTTCTTCTCCTCTTGCCTTCTTCTGGAGGGAACCCGGTCTTTCACCCGTTCTTCTCCTCTTGCCTTCTTCTGGAGGGAACCCGGTCTTTCATCCGTTCTTCTCCTCTTGCCTTCTTCTGGAGGGAACCCGGTATCTTTTCTCCCGTTCTCTCCTTTCCCTTCTTTTGCCTTCTTCTGCGAGGGAACCCGGTCTTCACCCGTTCTTCTCCTCTTGCCTTCTTCTGGAGGGAACCCGGTCTTTCATCCGTTCTTCTCCTCTTGCCTTCTTCTGGAGGGAACCCGGTCTTTCATTCCTTCTTCTCCTCTTGCCTTCTTCTGGAGGGAACCCGGTCTTTCACCCTTCTTCTCCTCTTGCCTTCTTCTGAGGGAACCCGGTCTTTCACCCGTTCTTCTCCTCTTGCCTTCTTCTGGAGGGAACCCGGTCTTTCACCCGTTCTTCTCCTCTTGCCTTCTTCTGGAGGGAACCCGGTCTTTCACCCGTTCTTCTCCTCTTGCCTTCTTCTGGAGGGAACCCGGTCTTTCACCCGTTCTTCTCCTCTTGCCTTCTTCTGGAGGGAACCCGGTCTTTCACCCGTTCTTCTCCTCTTGCCTTCTTCTGGAGGGAACCCGGTCTTTCACCCGTTCTTCTCCTCTTGCCTTCTTCTGGAGGGAACCCGGTCTTTCACCCGTTCTTCTCCTCTTGCCTTCTTCTGGAGGGAACCCGGTCTTTCACCCGTTCTTCTCCTCTTGCCTTCTTCTGGAGGGAACCCGGTCTTTCACCCGTTCTTCTCCTCTTGCCTTCTTCTGGAGGGAACCCGGTCTTTCACCCGTTCTTCTCCTCTTGCCTTCTTCTGGAGGGAACCCGGTCTTTCACCCGTTCTTCTCCTCTTGCCTTCTTCTGGAGGGAACCCGGTCTTTCACCCGTTCTTCTCCTCTTGCCTTCTTCTGGAGGGAACCCGGTCTTTCATCCGTTCTTCTCCTCTTGCCTTCTTCTGGAGGGAACCCGGTCTTTCATTCCTTCTTCTCCTCTTGCCTTCTTCTGGAGGGAACCCGGTCTTTCATCCCTTCTTCTCCTCTTGCCTTCTTCTGGAGGGAACCCGGTCTTTCATCGTTCTTCTCCTCTTGCCTCTTCCTGGAGGGAACAGGAGGGGATTCTGGAGGCTCACCAAGCGAGCCTCCGGAATCCCCTCCTGTTCCCTCCAGGAAGAAGGCAAGAGGAGAAGAACGGATGAAAGACTGGGGTCTACTTTAAAACCAATTCCACTTTCCAACCACGCTCCAATCCCTCACCCATCAGATAACCAGAGGGTGCCCATGATGCTTGGTGAAGTGGAAGGTGGTAGGAAAACGGGGGGACCACAAACGGATTGACTCCACCAAGGAAGCGTGGCGGACTTAAGTTTCCAAGACCCAAACAGGGCTGCTTCGTAACAAGGTCTCTCGGAGGTCTCTCCGGCACAGATCAGAGCAGAACTAGATAGGAATTAGCAGCCACGTGGGCTGCAGCAGAGAGCCAGCGGCTTAGGG
Organism: Ctenosaura bakeri; assembly: GCA_948474755.1. Taxonomy (NCBI): domain Eukaryota; kingdom Metazoa; phylum Chordata; class Lepidosauria; order Squamata; family Iguanidae; genus Ctenosaura; species Ctenosaura bakeri. The sequence continues at coordinate 124,209 of CAOLHI010002603.1, forward strand.
AGGGACCCCCGAACCCTCCTCTCTCACCTGGGACGGCCAAGACGGCAACACGGTCTTCCTTCATCTTCCTCCTAGGTGGGGGGAAAGGTAGGCGAGATCAGTCCCGGAAGGGAATTTGAGGTGCGAGGGCAAAAAGGTCAGAAAGGGGCCGTGCGCGATGGGTGATGTTTTTGGAAGACTGAGAACCCTGGATTGCTGTTTTGCAGAGAAAAGGGAATAATGTGATAACTGGAGGTTTTGAGAATTAGTGGCTTTGATTTACAGGTAGTGGAATCTGTCCCTGCCCCAGTGGAAAAAAAACACCTCCTTCTTTGGAGGTTTTTAAACAGACGCTGGATGGCCATCTCTCAAAGGGAGAGCTTTGATTGTGTCTTAGAATCCTAGAGTTGGAAGAGACCCCAGGGGCCATCCAGTCCAACCCCCTGCTATGCAGGAACACCCGTCAAAGCATTCCCAACAGATGGCCGTCCAGCCTCTGCTTAAAAACCTCCAAAGAAAGAGGAGACCCCACCACACACCATTGAGGCAGCAGCAGATTCCACTGCCAGACAGCCCTGACCATCAGGAAGTTCTTCCTGAGGTTCAGGTGGAATCTCCTTCCCTGCAGCTTGAATCCATTGCTCCTTGTCCTGGTCTCTGGGGCAGCGGAAAACAAGCCCTCTCCCTCCTCAACATGACATCCCTTCAAATATTTGAAGGGCTATCCTGTCCCCTCTTAACTTCTCTTCTGCACACTAAACATCCCCAGCTCCCTAAAGCCACTCCTCACGAGGCTTCACGGCTTCCAGACCCTTCATCATTTTGGTCGCCCTCCTCTGGACACGTTCCAGCTTGTCCATCTCCTTCTTGAATTGAAGCACCCAGAACTGGACACAGGACACAGTATTATTCCAGATGAAGTCTAACCAATTCAGAACAGAGTGGTACCATTACCTCCCTTAATCTAGACACCATATTCCTATTGATGAAACCAAGAATCACGTTGGCTTTTTTGGCTGCCGCATCACACTGCTGGCTCATGTTCAGCTTGTGGTCTATGAAGACTCCTAGATCCCTTTCACACGTCCTGCTATCCAGCCATGCATCCCCCATCCTATATTTGTGCATTCCATTTTTCTGCCTAAGTGTAGGACTTTACATTTCTCTCTGTTGAAATTCATTTTGTTCACCTTGGCCCAGCTCTCCAATCTGTCCAGGTCATTCTGAATTTTGATCCTGTCCTCTGGCGTATTAGCGACCCCTCCCAATTTGGCGTCATCTGCAGATTGGATCAGCCTGCCCTCTCCTCCTTCATCCAAGTCATTGATGAAGATGTTAATAGCCCTGGGCCTCGGACAGAACCCTGTGGCAGAAGGGGGTTGGACTCCATGGCCCTGGGAGTCTCTACCAAATCTTGGATGCTATGATTCTAGGAACGTAATAACAGTTTTCAGTCCTTCTAACTCATAATAGTCTTCGACTATCAAAGGCCATTTCTGCACTAGACTCTTATAGTGCTATTATTCCACTTTTAGCATCCTATGGTATCCTGGGCTTTGCAGTTTAGGGAGAATTCTCAGCCAGAGAGCTCTTTGGCCTCCTTAAACTGCAAAGCCCAGGTCCCACAGGACGCTGAAAGGGGAATAATAGCTCTAGAACAGTGTAGTGCGGAAATGGCCAAAGATTCGAATTGTATTCCAGAATGTCAGGATCTGTGAGATCCTGTGAGACGATGTGGCACGTTCCACGTGGTGCCACTTTTTGTCACTTGGTTCCTGGGATGCTGTCTAAGGTGATTTCCTTTAGATGTCTTGTTGCTCTGTTTTTTACGGTTGCTGCTGTTATTGTCAGCTCAGTATCTCCATTCCATGAAAGATCTCATGAGCCTCTGTAATATTTCCTCCTACCAGAACTTGGAAAAAATTGCTTTTTGGGGCTATAAACGATGGGTGTCTTAGTCCAGAAAAAGTAACCCTTCCAACCTCAGCATCCTTTTCATCCTGGTTGCTTTGCATCCTGGAGAGAAGTGACTTTTGGGGGTGCCACAGGGTTCTGTCCTGGGCCCAGGGCTGTTCAACATTTTTATCAACGACTTGGATGAAGGAATAGAGGGCATGCTCATCAAATTTGCAGATGATACCAAATTGGGAGGGGTTGCTAATTCGCCAGAGGACAGGATCAAAATTCAGAATGACCTGGATAGATTGGAGAGCTGGGCCGAGGCTAACAAAATGAAATTCAACGGAGAGAAGTGTAAGGTCCTACACTTGGGTAGAAAAAACAGAATACAGAAATATAGGATGGGGGACACGTAGCTGGATAGCAGTGCGTGTGAAAGGGATCTAGGAGTCTTCATAGACCACAAGCTGAACATGAGCCAGCGGTGTGATGCGGCAGCCAAGAAAGCCAATGCAATTCTCGGCTGCATCAATAGGAGTCTGGTGTCTAGATCGAGGGAGGCACTGGTACCACTCTACTCTGCTTTGGTTAGACCTCATCTTGAATACTGTGTCCAGTTCTGGGCACCCCAGTTCAAGGAGGACATGGTCAAGCTGGAGCAAGTCCAGAGGAGGGCGACCAAAATGGTGAGGGGCCTGGAAGCCATGAAGCCCTATGAGGATGGACTTAGAGAACTGGGTATGTTTAGTTTGCAGGAGAGAAGGTGAAGAGGGGACATGAGAGCCATGTTTAAATATTTGAAGGGATGCCATGGAGAGGAAGGAGGGGGCTTGTTTTCTGCTGCTCCAGAGACCAAGACAAGGAACAATGGATTCAAGCTGCAGGAAAGGAGATTCCACCTGAACCTCAGGAAGAACTTCCTGACGGTCAGGGCTGTCCGGCGGTGGAATTTGCTGCCTCCATAGAGTGTAGTGGAGTCTCCTTCCTTGGAGGTTTTTAAGCAGAGGCTGGATGGCCATCTGTCGGGAGTGCTTTGAGGGTGTTCCTGCATGGCAGGGGGTTGGACTGGATGGCCCCTGGGGTCTCTTCCAACTCTACATTTCTATGATCCTATGATTCTTTGGAGGCTTTTAAGCAGAGGCTGGATGGCCGTCTGTCGGGATTGCTTTGAGGGTGTTCCTGCATGGCAGAAGGGGGTTGGACTGGATGGCCCCTGGGGTCTCTTCCAACTCTACATTTCTATGATTCTATGATTCTATCCTCCTTCCTTGTCAGGGTTAGGAGGATGAGCATCAGTGTACCCACCTCAAAAATAAAATCGTTTCACGATAGTCTTTGGTGTTCCATCTCTGTTTGGTCAAAGGCCCAGGGAACTCCCTGCCACTGCCTTTGACCAACAGTGACCTCTGGGGCTGCCCTCCAACGGCCTTACCTGTTCCTGTGTCGACAGACGCCGAAGATGACCGCCATGATCAGAATTATTCCGAGAGGAATGAAGACCCCCAGAAGGATGGGCGTCAGATGGCTGTTCGCCTGCCCACCTGGAAAGAAAAGGGAGAAGAACAGAAACAGGAGTCCAACAAACTGCCTTCAATCAGGTCATTTAATTTAATTTTTAAAATACCCTTAATGAATACAATGGGTTTTTAGCTATATTTTTGTCTTAACCTGGAGTCCAGTAACAGTATAGAGAAAAAGGCTGGATTTCAATGAAATAAAATAAAAAATATTAAATAAAAAACGGTGTAAAATAAGCTAATAAAGTAAAGCAAACAGAATAAAAAATCAAAATTAATTTTAAATAAGAGCAAAATAATTTAAATAATTAAAAAAATTAAAACCTTAAAAAAAATAAGAAGCAAGATAAACTAAGAAACTAATAAATATATTATAACAGGGCAAATAGAAATAATAGGGCATAAAAAATGTTTCGAAATACATGCTATTTGTAAGCTGTTCGCCGCCTCGATCCATATGGAGAGGCAGGATACAAATAAATAATAAAAAATAAATAAATAAAATAGAATCAATTTAAAATACAAATAACAGAATAAAAAATAAGGGTAATACAATAAATTAAACCATAAAAGGTAAGCAAAAATTAAATATCAAAATAAATACTAAATAAAACAAAGTATTAAAACAAAGCAGACGGGACGTAAGATCAGTTCTGGCCCTGAAAAGAGAGGTGGGGGCTGGATTTGGGGGGCGGGGGGACCCGGAGGCTTGTGGGGGGGCTTACCTGTTGAGGGAGAAGTTGGGGATGCCTCTGGTGGAAGGGCGGTTGCGGGGGAGCCGGATGTGGGGGAGCCGGATGTGGGGGAGCTGTCCGTCGGGGGGTCATCCAGGGGCGTCTCCTCACAGAGGGGTCCCGCGTAGCCCTCCAGGCAAGCGCAGCTGAATCCATCCAGGGTCTCCTGACACGTCCCCTCGTTCTGGCAGGGGCTGCTCAGGCAGGCGCTGGCTGCGGGGAACAAGAGGACGGACGCGGTGCTCAGTCCAAGGGCCAGCCCTTCCCAGGGGACCCGGGAGCCCAGGGCGGAGAAGCCCACCTGCCCGCCCCCAGGGTGGCTTCTCCCCAGCCTTCCTCCCCCTTGCGTTCCTCAACGTTGTTCTGGCACTCGCGACCCTGTGCCACTGTGCCTCTCCTCCTCCCACTGGGGGCCACCCGCGCAGGTGCTTCTTGCGGGAAGCCCACCGGTCACCCTTTTCAAGTGGCAGGGAGTTCCACGGAGCAGGAAGCCGTGCTCAGCACCTGATCTCCACAGGAGCAAAAACCAGACCCAGTGCCATTTTTTAAAACTCATTTACTCCAGTCGAGTGCAAAATGTTAATGGTGCCCGAAAGATCAAGAGGTTCAAGAACTGACGAGGGAGGGAGAGGGCGGAAGGGGAACCTCTTCTTCTTCAGGATCAGGACTCTCGACCGCACGTGGCCTGGGGCCCTTCCGGACTACATAACTATAGCGCTACGATTCCATTTTAGCTGCCATTGGCCCACCCAGGTAAAATCCTGAGATTTGGAGTTTAATACACCTTGGGTGCATCACACATTCTCAGACCCAGAAAACCCCACAATAGGTTCATCTTGGAGTTGGAAGAGACCCCCAGGGTCATCCAGTCCAACCCCCTTCTGCAACACAGGGAGACACCACCCAAGCCTCCATTTAAATCCTCTAAAGAAGGAGGAGACTCCATCACACTCCCAGGCAGCATATTCTACACCCAAACTGCTTTTACCATCAGGAAGTTCTTCCTAATGTTTAGACACAATCTCTTTTCCTGTAGATTGAAGCCACTGCTCCGTGTCCTAGTCTCTGGAGCGGCAGGAAAGAAGCTTGCCCCATCTTCCATATGACGTGGGTAGCTATCGTCTCCACTCTTAACCTTTTCTCCATGCTAAACATAGCCAGTTTCCTAAGCCACTCCTTGCAGGGCTTTATGGTTTCCAGGCCCTTGACCACCTGAATTGTGGTGCCCAGAACTGGACACAGGAGTCCAGGTGGGGCCTGACCAAAGCAGAATAGAGTGGTCCTGTCACCTCCCTTGACCTAAACGCCCTACTTGTATTGATTCAGCCTAGAATCGCATTGTGTTTTTATAGCTGACCCCTCACATTGCTGACTTATGTTTAATTTGTGGTCTACTGAGACTCCTAGATTTCTTCTTTCACGTGTATTTTGGTCAAGCCAGGTGTCACCCATCCTATATCTGTGCATTTCATTTTTTCTGCCCAAGTGTAGTTCCTTACTGGGTATGTTTAGTCTGCAGAAGAGAAGGTTAAGAGGGGACTTGAGAGCCATGTTTAAATATTTGAAGGGATGCCATGGAGAGGAAGGAGAGGGCTTGTTTTCTGCTGCTCCAGAGACCAGGACAAGGAGCAATGGATTCAAGCTGCAGGAAAGGAGATTCCACCTGAACCTCAGGAAGAACTTCCTGACAGTCAGGGCTGTCCGGCAGTGGAATCGGCTGCCTCGGAGTGTAGTGGAGTCTCCTTCCTTGGAGGTTTTTAAGCAGAGGCTGGATGGCCATCTTTCCAAGGGAGGGTTTTGATGTGGGTTCCTGCAGAAAGGGGTCGGACTGGATGGCCCCTGGGGTCTCTTCCAACTCTACATTTCTATGATTCTATGATTCTTACACTTCTCCCCACTGAAATTCATTTTGTTAGTTTTGTTCCGCTCTCTAATCTGTTAAGATATTTATTTATTTATTTATTTATTTATTCATTTATTTATTTGTATCCCTCCTCTCCATATAGATCAAGGCGGCGAACAACTTACAAATAGCATGTATTTCTATACATGCCCCCAACAAACTGGGTGCTCATTTTACCGACCTGCGGAAGGATGGAAGGCTGAGTCAACCTTGGAGCCCGGCAGGATCGAACTCACAACCTTGTGGCTTGCAGTGCCGGCATTTAACCACTGCGCCACCAGGGCTCTAATCTGTTAAGGTCATTTTGAATTCTGATCCTGTCGTCTGCAGTGTTAATCACCCTTCCTAATTTGGTGTCATCTGCAGATTTAATACGAATGCCCTCAATTAGTTCATCCAAATCATTGATAAAGATGCCGACTAGCACTGGGCCCGGGACAGAACCGGTGGCACCCCACTAGTCGCTCCTCTCCAGGATGACGGGGAGCCAATTCAATCCGTCAACCAGTTACAACAGTCGCTTTGTCTAACCCACATTTTACCAGCTTCTTTGCAAGGATATTGTGGGGAACCTTGCCAAAGGCTTTACTGAAGTCAAGATATGCTATACCCACAGCCTTCCCTTCATCTACCAAGCCAGCAATTCTATCAAAAAAAGGGATTAGTGTGGTATGACTTGCTTTTGAGAAACCTACGTTGACTTTTAGTGATCACGACGTTCCTTTCCAAGTGCTTACAGACTGTCTGTTTAATGATCTGCCCCAGATCCTTTCCTGGTTTTGATGTCAGGCTGACTGGGTGGTAACTGGAGCCCTGGTGGCGCAGGGGTTAAATGCCAGTGCTGCAGCCATAAGGTTGTGAGTTCGATCCTGCCGGGCTCCAAGGTTGACTCAGCCTTCCATCCTTCCACAGGTCGGTAAAATGAGTACCCAGCTTGTTGGGGGCACGTATAGAAATACATGCTATTTGTAAGTTGTTCACTGCCTCGATCCATATGGAGAGGCGGGATACTAATAATAATAATAATAATAATAATAATAATAATAATAATAATAATAATAATATCCTGCTGGGCTCCAAGGTTGACTCAGCCTTCCATCCTTCCGCAGGTCGGTAAAATGAGTACCCAGCTTGTTGGGGGCACGTATAGAAATACAAGCTATTTGTAAGTTTTCGCTGCCTCGATCCATATGGAGAGGTGGGATACAAATAAATAAAAAATAATAATTGTTAGGGTCTTTTTCCCCCTTGTTTGGGTCCTCTTTCCTTTTTTTGAGGATGGGGACAATATCTGCCCTCCTCCAGTCTGCTAGGACTTCTCCTGTTCTCCAGAGTTTCTCAAAGATTATTGCCAGGGGCTCTGAGATTACTTCCGGTAGTTCTTTCCCGCAGGGTCACCATAAGTCGTTAATGACTTGAAGGCACACAATAACAACAGTTTAGTGTTCTCTGGTAAAGAACTCCTCTGGTGCTACACCAAACTACAAATCCCAGGATACCATAACTGCAGTTGCACCCATTGAGACATGAACAAAGAGTAGCACCTTATAGGAAGCAGCCTGGATGATCTCCCCACCAGCACGACTCAGTTTTGGAAAAAAAGAAGGAGCCCAAATCTTCCCTTTTAAAGCCATGCCTCCTCCGATCCCCCTCCCTCCCTCGCACGCTCACCTCGGAAGCAGCCGCGGGTGTAGTCTGCCAGGGTGCAGATCTCCCCGGAGGCGCACCCGGCCGCCTGGCACTCCAGGGTCCCTGTGTCCCGGCAGGTGCAGAGCTGGGAACAGTCCTCCGTCAGGAAAGTGTCGTTGATCTGGGGGAGGGAAGAGGGGTCGTGTCAGAAAAGCCCCATCAGCCTCCTGCCCAGGCCTCTGATCCACCCACTAGCCCAGCCCTGGGCCCTCCGGTACCTTTTCTATGGTGCTCCCCTATCCCCAATGTTCCCCAAATTTCCTACCAGCTCAGAACACCAGCCTCCAAAATTTGCCTGACTCACGACTAGGCTCCTTCGCCGTCTGACATCAAGGGGCTGGTGCACAAGTGCTCATGGTTTGGAATTGCGTCTTAAAACCAGGCTGGTTTTGCTACCGGGGTTAACATTTCAAAAGTTGTTTACTCATCATAGTACTCAAAAAGTTGTCTGTTGAACTGCTTGCGTCTTTTTGTGACTTTTTAGCTAAGTCTGTCTGTCTGGTGGTCTCTGGCTACACAACTCTCAAAAGTCAGAATTTCTCTCTCTCAGCCTCCACCACTTGGCCCTGACTTCCCAGAGACCTGGGGGCTCCATCCCACAACTCCACATTCTGGCAGACCCAAACCAGCCCCCGAAAACACGTGGCTGTTGAGTCCTCCTTCTAGTTCATCAGACTCCCCTAAAATAACCTTAGTCTTGCTCTGTTTTTCCATCCTTGCCCCAACACCTGACCTTCCACTTCTTTCCCTGATGAACCCTTTCCTGTAACACAAAGTGGGAAAACCATGAAATTCCAGATGTTCTCGACTGCAGTTCCCAGCAGCCCCTAGCAGGTTTTGCAAAGAGCGAGGACCGCTGGGACATGCCAACCCTCCCTGCAGGTAACCCATTAAATGTTTCTTCTTACTTTAGAATCACAGAATCCTAGAGTTGGAAGAGACCCCAGAGGCCATCCAGTCCAACCCCCTGCTATGCAGGAACCCAAATCAAAGCCCTCCCTTTGACAGATGGCCATCCAGCCTCTGCTTAAAAACCTCCAAAGAAGAAAGAGATGCCACCACACTCCATGTAGGCAGCAGATTCCACTGCTGGACAGCCCTGACCGTCAGGAAGTTCTTCCTGAGGTTCAGGTGGAATCTCCTTTCCTGCAGCTTGAATCCATTGCTCCTTGTCCTAGTCTCTGGAGCAGTAGAGAGCAAGCCTGCTCCGTCCTCTACATGACATCCCTTCAAATATTTAAACATGGCTCTCATGTTCCCTCTTAACCTCCTCTTCTGCAGACTAAACATCCCCAGCTCCCTAAGCTGCTGCTCTTGGGGCTTCATGGCTTCCGGACCCTCCACCATTTTGGTTGCCCTCCTCTGGACTTGCTCCAGCTTGTCCATATCCTTCTTGAATTGAGGTGCCCAGAACCGGACACAATATTATTCCAGATGAGGTCAAACCAAAGCAGAACAGAGTGGCACCATTACCTCCCTTTTTTTATTTATTTCTGTATCCTGGCTTCTCACCAATGCTTAGAAGAGTCACTTATGCACATGAAAACTCCCAGAAACCCCAAGTCAGCAAAACCAGTGGTGGATTCCGGGAGCTGTAGTGCACAATGGTGGTTTGGCCAAACAGCCTTAAATGTCGCTTCCTGCCAAAATGCATGTACTGTGGCTGATGCTGCCGCTCCCCCAGTTCCGCTGGCCCCAATCCAGTTTTCCCCTTTGCTTCCTACCTGGTAATACTGGTCATTACTGGTGCAGCCGCACTGGTTGTAAGGCACACTGTCCAGCCCGCTGAGGACATAACCAGGGTCGCTGGCACAGCCCTCTACACACGGGGCCTCGCAGTCCGAAGGGGCGGCCATGTTGGCGCAGCTCGCGGGGCAGGCGGTCATGCAAGATTGGTAAGTTGTGTGAGGTGGACACGATACCTCTGTGGGGAAGGAATAATTGATTTTTTTTTAAATAACGCCACCCAGTTTTTTGTAAATTACATTACTATAGGTCTCTCTCCAAATATTAATCACAGGCTGTTGTTGTTCATATGAGCCATCAAGCTGATTCAACCCGAACCCAGAGTCCTAGTCCAACACTAACCACTACGCAATGCTGCCTCCTCCAACTAGAGAGGACTCACTGGAGTGGGGTTGGTGTATTTTTCCACCATTGTTTCAGCGGGTCTGTTGTAGCGGGTGCTAGCCACCGGAGTCAGGCTACAATGAACTGAAGCTGCGGGTGTCGAGATCAAATCAACGGCTGTTGTGTTGTATTAAATCCGGCACGTCTGTATTTCAGTTTGTTTCCAAAGCCATAGGATTGTGAGGCTCAGAAGGGGTCCTAGGAATTATCTAGTCTAGCCCCCCATCAGTGCATGAAATGCACAGCTAAAACAAGTCATTTTTGCTTCTGGTGTGTCACTAGGATTGTTGGATATGGGCTGAAACACAAAATACAGGCATGGTCCACTTTTTGGCAACCTGTTTTTGGACACGTACGGTCCTTTGAATGCGGGATCCGCTCTTTCGTCCGTTCTTCCCCTCTTGCCGTCTTCCTGGAGGGAACAAGAGGGGATTATGGAGGCTCGCAAAGCTTCTTCCTGGAGGGAAGCGAGCCTCTGTAATCCCCTCTTGTTCCCTCCAGGAAGACGGCAAGAGGAGAAGAACGGAAGAAAGCTGGATTCTCTCCAGCAAGAAGAACTGATGGAAGACTGGGTTCCACTCTGCAAGAGATTACATTTCCTTCTAACAACTAGAGCCTGGCAAAGTTCCCTTTTTGGACTACGAGCATCCAGAATCCCACAGCATGTACACGCATGTATGTGATAATTCAATGTTTTTGTGGCTTTATCTCCCCTAAGGACATATCTCAGAATTAAATAATGGTAACCTGTGGGCTGCAGGAATCTAATCTTTCTTTGTCCCCCTTCCTCTCTCTCACAACCTGATTTGGTTCTCTGGTGTGGGGAAGAGCTGGGGTGTGGGAGCAGGGCCCCTTTTAACGTTTGTCAGCCAGCTTCGGTCCTGGACCGGGAAAAACACAGGAGGAGAACAATTGTGATAATGATACAGGTTGAATATGCCTCGTCTGAAAATCCAAACTCTGAAATGCTCCAAAATCTGAAACTTTTGAAAAGCGGAACCCAGGTTTCATAGAATCATAGAATCATAGAAATGTAGGGTTGGAAGAGACCCCAGGGGCCATCCAGTCCAACCCCCTGCCATGCAGGAACACCCTCAAAGCACTCCCGACAGATGGCCATCCAGCCTCTGCTTAAAAACCTCCAGGGAAGGAGACTCCACCACACTCTGAGGCAGCAGATTCCGCTGCCGGACAGCCCTGACCGTATGGAAGTTCTTCCTGAGATTCAGGTGGAATCTCCTTTCCTGCAGCTTGAATCCATTGCTCCTTGTCCTGGTCTCTGGAGCAGCAGAAAACAAGCCCACTCCCTCCTCGACATGACATCCCTTCAAATATGGCTCTCCTGTCCCCTCTTAACCTTCTCTTCTGCAGACTAAACATACCCAGCTCTCTAAGTCTCTCCTCATAGGGCTTCATGGCTTCCAGGCCCCTCACCATTTTGGTCGCCCTCCTCTGGACCTGCTCCAGCTTGTCAATATCCCTCTTGAATTGGGGTGCCCAGAACTGGACACAGTATTCAAGATGGGGTCTAACCAAAGCAGAGTAGAGGGGTACCAGGACCTCCCTCAATCTAGACACCAGACTCCTATTGATGCAGCCGAGAATTGCATTGGCCTTCTTGGCTGCCGCATCACACTGCTGAATCATGTTCAGGTTTCTTCCTGGACGGTTTCTTCCTGGACGGAACATGAGGGAATGACGGAGCCTTGCATGGGACCATGTGCCCTGTAATCCCCTCATGTTCGCTCCAGGAGGAAGGCAAGAAGAGAAGAACAGATGAAAGAGTGGAGCCTGCATGGAACGAACAGTACATAAACTCATTACGTGTATGCAAACATTCCAAAATCCCAAAATACCCAAAGTTCGAAATGCATCTGATCCAAAGTATTTTGGATAAGGGATACTCAATGCTTATAACATCCTCAACCATAAAGGTAAGTTTTCCAAGCCCTAGAGCCCTTCCTTTTGTGGGAAGCTGGGAACCCACAACTCCCTGTTATCACACCGGTGAGGCAAGGAAAGCAGAACAGCAGTGCCAAACCAGGAATTGTTTTGAGGAGGGGCCAACCAGGCTGAGAAATTGCTGTAATGGACCCTAAACCCCTGGCACACAGGTCGAAGAGAGGGGAGGGTTCCTCACCGCATCCAGTTTGCTGCCTCCATGGCCCCAGCGTCACACCTTCCTCCTGGCAAACCACGGCGTAGGCCTCGTAGTCTTGGCACAGGAGTTCTGTATCGTTGAACAATGCACAGAGGTCGTAGACACAGCTCCTGGTGGGACAGAGAGAGAATAGGGGACACACATTACGGAGTGCCGTGCCTCAGTTAACAAAACCTCTGACACTCGGCCTCCTTTTTATGGAGGCTTCTTCTGCCCCCTCCCTGGTGGTTCTTCCTCATCCTCTGTCTAGCTGGACATTTTTAGCAGCATCAGCACCAGGAAGATGCTGAAGGAGAGCTGGAGAAACACAGACTTGCCGTCTCGGGTTCCAGGAGCACCATCTGTACCAGTAAACATTGCAATCCACAGCTTGAGCTGGGAAAGAGTTGGATCCAACTCTTGCTGATTCTATTCCACCTGCATGTGTGCCTGCCTATGATAGGCAAGGGGAACAGCAGCTGCCTCCAGAATTCCTTATCAAGCATGCAAGGACAGTAAAAAAAAATAGAGAGAAAAGGGGAGAGCAGACGAGCCTCCCTCACCAGCTACCCCCAGTATCTAAAAAAGCAGAGATTTGTAAGTATGACCACCAAAATCATAATTAAAGTGGAGGCCAGTGAAAGAAAACAAAAGGTTGCACCCCAACAGATTAATGTTGTTTCTGCCTCTGGGACCACACTTTCTGTTACCGAAATAATGCCCAGGAACAGGTTTATTTCATTAACTGAGGTCATCTTGTACGTGCATGTGAAGATCATGGAAAGTTTGCCATTTTGGACTACACTTCCCTCCAGACTACACACTCCTCCAGCCATTCCTGCAGAGTATTCTTGGATTTGTAGTCCAAAAAACCCCCAAAACTGTCAAGCTCTGTGGATGCATATACCCCTCTGTGTGTAAACAAACTGTATTTCTCATGAGCCCATGGTTCCCCTGCTCTCCATACTCACTCTTGGAAAGTGTCAGGTGAAAGAATGCTGTGGCAGGCTGCGAATGGCCCCAGGGGGTCTGACAGGGCCCCACAGATGTCCGTCCCATTCACAAACATCAGTTGCTCCGGGCTGCAGTCAATTTCGAATCCCGTCTCCACTTCATCCGACGGCTCCTCGCGCCTTAGCAGAAGAAAAAGAGGAGGCATTGTCAGGATTCGCACACAGAACTGGACAAGGCTGAGAAGTCACACACAGACCTGGCCAGACAGCGAAGCTACAGCAAGAGCCTAACTTGTGGAGCCCAGGCTGAGCTCTGCCTTATGAATGAAATTCAACAGAGAGAAGTGTAAGGTCCTACACTTAGGTAGAAAAAATGGAATACAGAAATATAGGATGGGGGACAAGCTGAACACGAGTCAGCAGTGTGATGCAGCAGCCAAGAAAGCCAATGCAATTCTCGGCTGCATCACTAGGAGTCTGGTGTCTAGATCGAGGGAGGTAATGGTACCACTCTACTCTGCTTTGGTTAGACCCCATCTTGAATACTGTGTCCAGTTCTGGGCACCCCAATTCAAGAAGGACATGATCAAGCTGGAGCAAGTCCAGAGGAGGGCGACCAAAATGGTGAGGGGCCTGGAAGCCATGAAGCCCTATGAAGATAGACTTAGAGAGCTGGGGATGTTTAGCCTGCAGAAGAGAAGGTTAAGAGAGGACATGAGAGCCATGTTTAAATATTGGAAGGGATGCCACGTAGAGGAAGGAGAGGGCTTGTTTTCTGCTGCTCCAGAGACCAGGACAAGGAGCAATGGATTCAAGCCGCAGGAAAGAAGATTCCACTTGAACCTCAGGAAGAACTTTCTGACGGTCAGAGCTGTCCGGCTGTGGAATCTGCTGCCTCCATGGAGTGTAGTGGAGTCTCCTCCTTTGAAGGTTTTTAAGCGGAGGCTGGATGGCCATCCGTTGGGAATGCTTTGATGGGTGTTCCTGCATGGCAGGGAGTTGGACTGGATGGCCCCTGGGGTCTCTTCCAACTCTACATTTCTATGATTCTATGATTCTATGTGAAGCAGTAAACAGGGAAGAACCTCCCTCCGGGGCAGGTCACCTCCTTTTAGAAATGAACTGTCAACAGAGGCACATTGGTGCATCCGTGCAAACACAGACACGCACACAGAGGGGCTCACCTGACACGGGTTTCGCTTGCAGCCGTCACCTCTCTTTGGACCGAGACCTGCCAGCTGTTGCCGAAGGTGTCGAGGTTCCGGGTCCAGGTTCCGTCCGGTCTCAAGTATTCGTTGTTCCGTTGCCCGTCATAATTCCCGCAGAGTCCCCCCACGTAGCCCTGGTACGTGGTCGGCAGGCTGATTTCTGGGTAGGTGGGAGAAAGGAAGAAAGACGGGTGAACACACCAGACGGAGGAAGCACCGAGTTCTCTAACCTTCCATGCTACACCCCATTTTTGAACCAGGAAATCATGATGGACACATACCTACCATCCCAGGGACAGCCCCAATAAATCCTCTGCTGTCCCACTTTTTCAGATGCTTTGAGAATGTCCCTGTTCTCTCCCCTCCTTCTGTTTCCCCCTTTGTCCTCAGCTTATTTCAATTGCTGCAAACTGAGTTCAAAAATATTTTGAACTCCATGGGCAGCCAGGGGAGAGGAGCAGAGGGGATGGGATCTGCACACGGCGCACACAGGTGCAGCCTCTCTGGGGCCTTTTCGGCACGAGATTCTTATAGCGCGATTATTCCACTTTCAACCTCCTAGGGAATCCTGGGGTTTGCAGCTTCGAGAGGGGCCGGCCGGCCCCTCTTGAAGCTGCAAACCCCAGGATTCCCTAGGAGGTTGAAAGTGGAATAATCGCACTATAAGAGTCTCGTGCGGAAAATGCCTGGCTTGTGACTCCTCCCTTGTTAAATAACTTTTCCCATCTTGACTCTCTGATTTTATTTGGCTATACCTGTACCAGTTTTCCTCTGAAATGTTGGGAGAGGGCATACAGATAACCTCTTGATCAGGACAAAGATCTGTCTACTTTTCCTGGGTAACACCAAGCATGGAAGTTCGAAACCCCCCCCCCCATGCTCAGAGCTGGCCAAATCTTGTCCCTTCATCCTCAGAAGGGATGCTGGCCAGTAGTTCTGACGGAAAAGCTCAGAGGGAAGCCACGAGCATCCAGATGGCACGGCCAAATTTACCAGGATTTGGTTCAAACTCATAGCATCATAGAATCATAGAAAGGTAGAGTTGGAAGAGACCCCAGGGGCCATCCAGTCCAACCCCCTGCCATGCAGGAACACCCTCAAAGCCCTCCCTTGGACAGATGGCCATCCAGCCTCTGCTGAAAAACCTCCAAGGAAGGAGACTCCACCACACTCCATGGAGGCAGCAGCAGATTCCACTGCCGGACAGCCCTGACCGGCAGGAAGTTCCTCCTGAGGTTCAGGTGGAATCTCCTTTCCTGCAGCTTGAATCCATTGCTCCTTGTCCTGGTCTCTGGAGCAGCAGAAAACAAGCCCTCTCCTTCCTCTACATGGCATCCCTTCAAATATTTAAACATGGCTCTCATGTCCCCTCTTAACCTTCTCTTCTGCAGACTAAGCATCCCCAGCTCTCGAAGTCTATCCTCGTAGGGCTTCATGGCTTCCAGGCCTCTCACCATTTTGGTCGCCCTCCTCTGGACTTGCTCCAGCTTGTCAATATCCTTCTTGAATTGGGGTGCCCAGAACTGGACACAGGATTCAAGATGGGGTCTAACCAAAGCAGAGTAGAGCAATACCAGTACCTCCCTCGAACTAGACACCATGCTCCTATTGATGCAGCCGAGAATAGCATTGGCTTTCTTGGCTGCCGCATCACACTGCTGGCTCATGTTCAGCTTGTGGTCTATGAAGACTCCTAGATCCCTTTCACACATACTGATATCCAGCCATGTGTCCCCCATTCTATATTTCTATATCCCATTTTTTCTACCTAAGTGTAGGACCTTACATTTCTCTCTGTTGAATTTCATTTTGTTCGCCTTGGCCCAGCTCTCCAATCTCTCCAGGTCATTTTGAATTTTGATCCTGTCCTCTGGCGTATTCGCAACCCAGACGGTGTTTTTCTTTAAAGTGTCGCAATGCAAGAGTGCTGGGGAAGGTGTTGCTCTGACACATACATATTCATGCAGCCCCACACTTGGAAATGTTTAGGTTAAGACAACCCCACCCACTCAGAGCTGGAGAATTTGGGCTGGCTCAAGGATTCTATGGGCTAGCATGCATCGGATTCCCCAGGGTGACCACCAGCACCCGAAAGGGAAAAGCTTCTTCCACACACCTTCCCTTCTCTATCCCGCAACCGTGTTATCCTTACCAGCGAAGTCGTTGCCGTCGAAGGAGACCGAGAGCCCAAAATCCGCTTGCACTAGGAGTCTGCGCCCCCTCTGAGTGATCTGGAGGCTCCCATCCTGGGTGGAGTAGGGGGGAGTGACTGCTAAGCCATCCACCTGCAAGAGAGGGGGACAGGGACAAGGACAGGGAGTCAAGGGTCACAAAACGCTGGGTGAAGCAACGCTCCCTTATGCATCAGCCAGGAAGAGATTTCTGCATCCCTCCCTGTTGTAAAATAAAGGGCCTAAAATGGCTTGTGGGGAGGCAAAGACATGGGGAAAATGCCCACCTTGACCCTAGAGGGGATTTGGGGGCAATTTTTATTGCAAGCATCATTGGACAAGTGAGGGACCAGATCAGTCGGACAGTGGAGTTGTTTGAAAAGTGGAACCCAGCCTTTCATCCGTTCTTCTCCTCTTGCCTTCTTTCTGGAGGGAGCATGAGGGAATGGCGAGCCTCCATAATCCCCTCATGTTCCCTCCAGGAAGAAGGCAAGAGGAGTAGAATTGGTGAAAGAGCAGACCTCGCATTGAAAGAATGACATGTCTATAATTTACAATGATCGAAAGAGTGGAACATTGAAAAACGTGTTGTCAAAAAACGGGGAATGCTTTTTATTTATTTATTTGCAGTAGAAGTGTGTTGGGGAGGGGCAACCCTCCCAGGTCTTTGGGAGGGCAGATGTGTGGACCCCTTGCTTCTGACAATTGTGCAGCCATGTTCTAGATAGTGGTTCCCAAATTCTGGACCTCTAGCAGATTCAAGCTGCAGGAAAGGAGATTCCACCTGAACCTCAGGAAGAACTTCCTGACGGTCAGAGCTGCCCGACCGTGGAATCGGCTGCCTCCATGGAGTGTAGTGGAGTCTCCTCCTTCTTTGGAGGTTTTTAAGCAGAGGCTGGATGGCCATCTGTCCAAGGGAGGGCTTTGAGAGTGTTCCTGCATGGCAGGGGGTTGGACTGGATGGCCCCTGGGGTCTCCTCCAACTCTACATTTCTATGATTCTATGATTCTATGCTGCCTCCATGGAGTGCGGTGGAGTCTCCTCCTTCTTTGGAGGTTTTTAAGCAGAGGCTGGATGGCCATCTGTCCAAGGGAGTGCTTTGATGTGGGTTGGACTGGATGGCCTCTGGGGTCTCTTCCAACTCTTATGATTCTATGATTCTAGTGGTCTTGGACTTCAGCTCCCAGAAGGCCCAGCCAGCTTGGCCAGTAGAAAGCAATTCAGGGAGCTGAAGTCCAAAACATCCAGAAAACCAAAGTTTGGGAAAACCTGATCTAGACGCTAAATGCTAAACCTTTTCAATCTTCCAGTTTCACCATCTTTGTCTAATTCCTACCTTCATTCACATCTGGCTCATGGTGTTGCAAAAGCCTAATTCCCCACTTGCCTCTTGACTTTATGAATTTATACTTAAATAACTCTGTACAGTTTTTAATATGTACAATTCTCCCACCTACTGAAATGCGCTTATTGTGCATTTCACAAATTCTTCCTTTGCCATGAATATTTTTAAAAAATGGTTTTGTGTGTTATTTTATTTCCCCAAAACAGACCGGAAGCTTCGCAACCATGTGGATTTCAAGAGGCAGGAGCATGTTTTGTCCTACAGCGGTGCAGAAATAAACAGTTTCACTCATGAGACTTTCTTCGGTCCTTCTTACCGCCATCTTGCGTCCCTGCATGAGCGTGATGCTGTGGCTGTACACGGAGATGTAGACCTCGCGCAGGAAGGAGAACCGTTGCCAGTAATAACGGCGCTGGTTCCTGCCTGCCACGGAGAAGGGGACCAGTGATGACGGCTTGTTTCCCAGCGTCTCGGTCAAGGTGTAGGTGGATCGGCCTTGGAAGTGGTGGACAAAGTTGTCAAAAGTCCGGTAATGAGGGTCTCCAGAAATGACACACTGGTGGAATTCTAGGCAAGGAGGTAGAGAAGAGGGAAAAAAGAAAGAAGGAAAGAGTTAACAAAGTAAGGTCACTAATTTCATTCTTAAAGGAAACAAAGGCCCTTTTCACACGCAGGCGGCGAAACGGGGAAAGCCACGCCAAAACGGGGCTTACCTTGTTCCGTCGCCACGCAGAGCATCGCGTTTCGCTGCTCCTCACATTTGCAGCGTCCGGCGGCATCTGCGGCGCTCAGCAGCGCCCAAAATGGCGGATTTTGACTGGCGGAGCCTCTCCACCAATCGGAGAAGCTCGCCAGCCGGAAATCCCGCTCCCTGGCCGATTTGCAGGGACGCCCTTTCGCGCGTCCGCAAATTCACACGGGCGCTGCGACGGGGCTGGACGCCCCGCACTTTTTGAAAACCACTTGAAAAGCGGTTTTCAAAAAGCACGCGGCGCCGGCACTTCCGGTCGCCCCGGTGTGGATTGGGGTGTGAAACTACACAAAAGTAGTCCGCCCCAATCCACGCTATAGTGTAGACGACCTCCGTTAGAGGTCGCTCTACACCATTTTTTTAACCCCGTGTGAAAAGGGCCATTATGTAATTTTGGTAATTTGCTTCCCAGTTTCTGTAAAACAGCATTCCCTGCATTGCCAAACACCATATTCTGGGCAGAAAATAATATTTTTTGTACAGGAGTATTAGGTACTGCACAAAAATGCTGTTATTGGAAACTTATTCTGCTCAAAACTTGTACAAAGGCATTTTTGCAAAGAAAGCAGCCCAGAGACCACTAGACAAGGAGAGACAAGACGGCAGAGATGGGCACACGGGGCCCCCCTTTGTTCTCCTGGCCACAGGCACCCAGTTGCACCTCCGACTCACTGGTGGGTTGGCAATAGCGGAGCCCAGTGCTGCTGAGAGCGCAGAGGGACCCAGGTAGGCACTCAAAGGCCTGACAGGTGATGTTCCCATTTCCATTGCAGGTGCACTGCTGGAGACAGTTGGCAGTCACCCACGTGTCTCCAGGCTGGAAAAGAAGGAGAGGAGTTCTTGTTAGGAGCAAAACATCACAGAATGGAAGAGACCCCAGGGGCCATCCAGTCCAACCCCCTTCTGCCATGCAAGAAGACACAATCAGAGCACTCCCAACAGTTCGCCATCCAGATGCTGTTTCAAAAGATCCAAGGAAACAGACTCCACCAGACCCCCAGGCAGCAGCATATTCCACTGTTGAATGGCTCTTACACTTAGGAAGTTCTTTCTAATGTTTAGGTGGGATTTCGTTTTCTGCATGTTGAAGCCATTCCTCCATGTCCTAGTCTCCGCAGCAGCAGAAAACAAGCTTGCCCCACCCTCCATATGATATCCCTTCAAATTTTTAAACATGGCTATCCTGTTCCCTCTTAACCACCTCTTCTCCAGGCTAAACATATCCAGCTCCCTAAGCCACTCCTCACAGGGCTTCATGGTTTCAAGGCCTTTGATCATTTTGGTCACTCTCCTCTGGACACATTCCAGCTTGTCCATATCCTTCTTGGACTGTGGTGCCCAGAACTGGACACAGGATTCCTCCAGGTGGGGTCTGACCAGAGCAGAATAGAGGGGTACCATCATTTCCCTCAATCTAGTCACTATACTCCTATTGATGCAGCTTGGAATCACATTGGCCTTTTTAGCTGGTGCATCACACTATTTACTTATGTTTAGCTTGTGGTCTGCTAATCATATGATAAAGAACTTCTGAGTGTCCTGAATCTCCTGTCCTTTGATTTATGGGGTGATTCAATTATTCCTGCATGGCAGGGGGTTGTTCTTGCATGGCAGGGGGTTGGACTGGATGGTCCCTGGGGTCTCTTCCAAGTCTACATTTCTATGATTCTATGAATTGCAGCTGGTGCCTGTTCTGGTTGGTGGGGCTGAAGCACTACAGCCAGCAGCATCATTACTGGGGGATGGCGACTGTGCCCTCGGCTTTACTACCAGCCCCTTCACTGGCCCTCTGGGTATTACAGGAGCCATCCAGGTGCTGACCTCAGTTCCTTGAAAAGGTTCGGCACCTGGACTGCTCTCATAATCCTCAGAGAGCTACTAATGTATAGAGACTTGAAAACGAGACTGTGGTTGAAGCCAAGGGTGGACACAAAGTCACTGGCTAACCTTGGGCTGAAGGCAAAGCAGCTCATAGAGAGGGTCAAAGTTAGGGGCATACTCACGCACACACACACACAGATACACAGAAGCACACAACAAAGATGTGGAAGTACACCCACGTGCAGAGGCATGCATGCAGGTTTTAACTCGGGGGTGGTTTGGCTGGGAGTAGCCTGAGCAAATTAACTTTGGTTAAATTTAATCCATTTTTGCATATATAGGCAGAATATCCCCCGTGCAAAACGCTTGGGATCAGAAGCAGTTTGCATTTTGCATTTTTTAAATTATTTTTTTCAAGTTTGGAATACCTGTATTTGTGTATACACAAAATGCAGTACTGTACAGAAGCCTGTGAACAAACAAGCAGGAGCACTGCAGCTGCTGCTTCCTGCTGAGCACTGTGCTTGGATGCCCACCCTTTCACAGATCCTCACGTCCCTCTCCAGCCTTGCTACTTTTAAGTTTGTCAAAAGTTCTTAAAGATTTTAAAGTTTTTTTTCAAAACAAGCCTGTTAGCTACCTGTTTTGTGCATGAAATGCAAGGCTGGAGAGAGACTGAGGATTAGAGAGACAACTGAGCAGGAGTGTTGAAGCCGCCGCCTCAAAGGCGGAAATAGGTGGCTGGAGGCAAACATTTCGAGGTCTTGGAGGTTTTGGGTTTTTGGAGTTCCAGATAAAGGACACTCAACCGGTCTATACAGCTATCTACCTTTAATTTTGAAAAACCCTAAAGCATGGCCCTGGACCACTTGGGCAATCTGAGAAGTGTTCCTCAGCCCTACAGCAACTGGCCACCCCAACTCACACATGTTGTTGTGTGACTTAAAGTCATTTCTGACTTAACGGCAACCTTAAGGTGACCCCATCGTGGGGTTTTCTGGGGCTGAGACTGTGTGATGCGCCCAAGGTCACCCAGTGAGTTTCCACGGCTGAGCCGAGAATTAAGGTCTGGTCTCCAGGGTCATAGAGCCCTGGTGGCGCAGTGGTTAAATGCTAGTACTGCAACCACAAGGTTGTGAGTTCGATCCTGCCCAGCTCCAAGGTTGACTCAGCCTTCCGTCCTTCCGCAGGTCGGTAAAATGAGTACCCAGCTTGTTGGGGGCAATTAGCTAAAATACATTGTAAACCACTTAGATAACACTCAGTTGATAAGCGGTATAGAAATAAATGCTATTGCTATATTGCTATATCATAGTAGCCCAGTGCTCAAACCACTACACCACCTGCCTCTCCTGACTTACGCTGTGGTACTCGTGTTGACTGTCCAGGCATCCACAGTTGTGCATGGAGACGCAGCTGTCGTCACTGAGCACGTAGCCCCGGTCGCAAGTGCAGCCCTCCACGCAGGTTGTGCGGCTCTGGCAGCTGGCCGGGGCGTAGAGGTTGCAGCAGGTGGCAGGGCACGGGGAGGCGCACTCCGTGTAATGGCTGTTGGGTGGGCAGGGGAGAGCTGGAGGGGAAGAAAGGAGGAGAGGTGATGACGGCATTTAGAACTAGAGCTCCTCAGCATTATTTTTCTATACAGTTCAGTAAATTACTGGCAAAAAATGAATAACGGAACATGTACTAGGAGGAAAACTTTCTGCTGCTCCAGAGACCAGGACAAGGAGCAATGGATTCAAGCTGCAGGAAAGGAGATTCCACCGGAACCTCAGGAAGAACTTCCTGACGGTCAGGGCTGTCCGGCAGTGGAATCTGCTGCCTCGTAGTGTAGTGGAGTCTCCTCCTTCCTTGGAGGTTTTTAAGCAGAGGCAGGGTGGCCATCTGTCCAAGGGAGTGCTTTGAGGGTGTTCCTGCATGGCAGGGGGTTGGACTGGATGGCCCTTGGGGTCTCTTCCAACTCTATGATTTTATGATTCTATGATTCTATGAAAGCCCTCCAGCCCTGCTAAATTTTCTGCAACCAGCCAGACACAGGATTAAAGGAGAGATTCCATGCAGCAATAATTATTTCAGTCTATTACTTATTGCATTGCCTGTTTCTGTGGCAAAGGGTTTGCTAAAATTCCCTTTAGCAATATTCCCTGCAGCTTTAATTGAAAGCTTCCTGCTTGTGAGTTCGTCCACTGCAACTTGTCTTCCTCCTGCAACATAATCTCGGCATTGGAACTGAGATTATGGGTAAGCAGCCTGTTAATTCCCCCAGGAAGCATCTCTCTTTTACCCTTTAATGCCATTAAAATCAACTGAGAGAAAAGGCATCATGCGGTCACTTTTCAGCAATCGGCTCTTTTAAACCTTTTCAGTTACAACCAGAACTCGTGTATTTGACATGGGACTGGAAGAATGGACCACACATCAAAGATATGGGTAATGGTTATAAGGCTCAAAGCTTGAAAAGGCTCAAAAGAACAGATCATCAAAAAGTGGGGGATGCCTGTAATAATGAAAGTAATGCAATGAGAATGCCCCAGCTGGTAGGGTCCATGGCCATGCTCGCTGGGAGATTTGGGGACTATTAGTCCAAAACAGGATCCAAATTCAAAATGACCTGGATAGATTGGAGAGCTGGGCCAAGGCTAACAAAATGAAATTCAACAGAGAGAAGTGGAAGGTCCTACACTTAGGTAGAAAGAATGGAATCCAGAAATATAGGATGGGGGACACATGGCTGGATAGCAGGACGTGAGAAAGGGATCTAGGAGTCTTCATAGACCACAAACTGAACATGAGCCAGCGGTGTGATGCGGCAGCCAAGAAAGCCAATGCAATTCCCGGCTGCATCCATAGGAGTCTGGTGTCTAGATCGAGGGAGGTACTGGTACCACTCTACTCTGCTCTGGTTAGACCCCATCTTGAATACTGTGTCCAGTTCTGAGCACCCCAATTCAAGAAGGATATTGACAAGCTGGAGCAAGTCCAGAGGAGGGTGACCAAAATGGTGAGGGGCCTGTAATCCATGAAGCCCTATGAGGATAGACTGAGAGAGCTGGGTATGTTTAGTCTGCAGAAGAGAAGGTTAAGAGGGGACACGAGAGCTGTGTTTAAATATTTGAAGGGATGCCACGTAGAGGATGGAGTGGGCTTGTTTTCTGCTGCTCCAGAGACCAGGACAAGGAGCAATGGATTCAAGCTGCAGGGAAGGCGATTCCACCTGAACCTCAGGAAGAACTTCCTGACGGTCAGGGCTGTCCGGCGGTGGAATCGGCTGCCTCAGAGTGTAGTGGAGTCTCCTTCCTTGGAGGTTTTAAGCAGAGGCTGGACGGCCATCTGTCGGGAGTGCTTTGAGGGTGTTCCTGCATGGCAGAAGGGGGTTGGACTGGATGGCCCCTGGGGTCTCTTCCAACTCTACATTTCTATGATTCTATGATTCTATGAAAACCTTCACTTTTATTAGCTGAGGAACAAATTTCATGTAAGAAAAGAAGACAGCATGACAAGCAGAAAATTGGAGGGTCCCTCCCCTATGTTTTTCGGGTGCCATGTTCTCCGGATACAGATTCTCAAACCCGTTTTGTTTGTGCGCATAGTTCTTCTCCAAGTTTGTTCTCCTCCCCACCCGCCAGGGGCTCTGGATTCCTCCCACTCGTTTGGCACCCCACCCGGGCTCCTCCCGAGCAGGCAACTTACGGCAGAAGGTGCTGTTCCTCCAGGAGAGGCCGGTCACGCCTTGGGTCTTGCAGGCTTCCACGTAGGACTGGACGTTGTCACAGAGCACGGAGGCCATGCCTTGGTACTCGCACATGTCGAAGAGGCAGTTCTGGACGAAGGGCTGTGGGTCGAGGATGTTGTGGCAGGGCTGGTACTTGGGCTGCAGGATCTCACGGCACAAGGCGTTCAGGCGCTCGGTCTCCTCTGGGGAGCAGCTGGGGTTTAGGTCTTCTCGGTCGTCTGGCTCACAGCTGGGGGCGGAAAGAGCAGAAAGGCCGAGGAGTCAGCAGAAGAAAAGGGATTCTGAAGAGGTGGAGCTTGGAAACATATAAAGGCATCCCTCTGCTTTTCGACAACCTATTTTTTTTAAATAATTTTATTCACATTTTTTATTTATTTATTTGTATCCCACCTCTCCATATGGATCGAGGCGGTGAACAACTTACAAATAGCATGTATTTGGAAACATTTCTATACATGCCCCCAACAAGCTGCCTGCGAAAGGATGGAAGGCTGAGTCAACCTTGGAGCCCGGCAGGATTGAACTCACAACCTTGTGGCTGCAGTACCGGCATTTAACCCCTGCGCCACCACGCCTCCATTATTTCAACAAATAAAACAAACAATGATTTCTGCAATGTTTACATGTAATGTTATTCCTTCTTCCTTTCCTTTCTGGATTACAATTATTGATATTCCCTCTATTTATCATGCCACGTATCGCAATAAAATGTTAATAATCTATGATTTGTTAGTTCCTGCTATATATCTCTACTTTACTTGTTACATGATATTTCATTAAGTGTTAACTGTATATTAATTGTTATCATGAAAAATGCATTACCCTCTGTCAACCCTCAACCCAAATCTGTAACAATCCTCCACTCTTTGTTAATATCCTCCTCTGATTTCCCTTTCAATCTTTGGCCATTTCCGCACTAGCCTGTTATAGCACAATGATTCCACTTTCAACATCCTCTGGAATCCTGGGGTTTGCAGTTTTGGGAGGGGCCGGCCTCTATAGAGTTGGAAGAGACCTCAAAGGACATCCGGCCGGCCCCTCCTGAAACTGCAAAACCCAGGATTCCAGAGGATGTTGAAAGTGGAATCATCGCACTATAACAGGCTAGTGCGGAAATGGTCTTTGTGTAAGTATGTCCGACAACCTGTTTTTTGACGTTCTGCTCTTTTGACTGTTGCAAATTATTAATATGTACCATTCTTTTGATATGAGTTCCGCTCTTTTGTCCGTTCTTCTCCTCTTGCCTCTTCCTGGAGGGCGCAGGAGGGAATTACGGAGGCCCGTTTGGCGAACCTCCGTAGTTCCCTCCTGTGCCCTCCAGGAAGAAGGCAAGAGGAGAAGAGCGCATGGAAGACTGGTTTCTGCTTTTCGACCATTCCACTTTCTGACCATGCTCTGGTCCCTCACCTGTCAGATACGCAGGGGGTGCCTCTACTTTTTTTTTGAGACAGCGTACGATCGTTGGATTTGCGTTCAGAAAAGAAACCTTCCCAAACTCTTGCACATTTAGTAAAATTATTCTAATGTAATAAAAAGGCTTTGTGGGGAAGCTTTTCTCATTTTCAAGAGAGGTGCTGGTACCCCTCTACTCTGCTTTGGTTAGACCTCATTTTGAATCCTGTGTCCAGTTCTGGGCACCCCAATTCAAGAGGGATATTGACAAGCTGGAGCAAGTCCAGAGGAGGGCGACCAAAATGGTGAGAGACCTGGAAGCCATGAAGCCCTAGGAGGATAGACTTAGAGAGCTAGGTATGTTTAGTCTGCAGAAGAGGAGGTTAAGAGGGGACGTGAGAGCCATATCTGAAGGGATGCCATGTAGAGGAGGGAGAGGGCTTGTTTTCTGCTGCTCCAGAGACCAGGACAAGGAGCAATGGATTCAAGCTGCAGGAAAGGAGATTCCACCTGAACCTCAGGAAGAACTTCCTGACAGTCAGGGCTGTCCGGCAGTGGAATCTGCTGCCTCAGAGTGTGGTAGAGTCTCCTTCCTTGGAGGCTTTTAAGCAGAGGCTGGATGGCCATCTGTCCAAGGGAGTGCTTTGAGGGTGTTCCTGCATGGCAGGGGGTTGGACTGGATGGCCTCTGGGGTCTCTTCCAACCCTACATTTCTATGATTCTATGATTCTCCACTTTTTGTGGAGAATCCAAGCAAACTCATCATATAGTTGTAGCCATATATTTTGTGAACCTGAGTTCCACCATTTTGTGATGATTTTCTTTCTTGGTTTTGTTCTTTAATACAGTAAAACTATATGATATGGTTGTCCAGGATAGACTGATGAATCGTTTTAGGATTTCTTTGCCTTTCGTTAAAAGCTTCCTGCCGGGCCTCTTTTCTTCCTTTCTGTTCAGCATAGTTGGAGAAATGAGTGATGAATTGATAACTAACTGCCTCTTATTCTTCAGTTTCTGTTTCATGTGTATATGTGTATTAATTTCCAGTTTTTTCAAATCCCTCCTTTTTCACATAGAAGAAAGAAGTAAGATGCAACTACGAACAAAACCTCTGATGCCTAGGAACAAAATTTACTTCTGTATTTCAGTATTTATATACTGCGCTATTTTATGGGATCTCAGGGTGGTGCATAAGTAAAATAAATGTTTCTGTTAAAAACAGTTTAAAAATTAAAATGGTAAAATAATTTTAACAGACCAAAAACATATCAAACAAGTTAACAAGTTAAAATACTGTGGGATAGAAACCACATATGAGCCAGTGGATCACTAATCTTGAGAGACTGAAAAAACAAAAAAACCAGAAGTGGTAGAACTATCAAGAAGGAAGCTTTTAATTAATGTTGCAAGAGACTGTTGCTTTATAGGATAGTTGCTTGAAAGCACTATGCAAATAACTTGGCCACGCAGAAGAGCATGACTGATAAAAACAGTTCTGTATTAAGAGCTATGTGGAATTAGCCTTTTAATTTCACTTCAAGCCATTCATGGAAAAGAAAAGCTTGAATTTATTGGAAAGCTTAAGCTTAGAAGGAACTTCATAGAATCATAGAATCATAGAAATGTAGAGTTGGAAGAGACCCCAGGGGCCATCCAGTCCGACCCCCTGCCATGCAGGAACACCCTCAAAGCACTCCCTTGGACAGGTGGAATCTCCTTTCCTGCAGCTTGAATCCATTGCTCCTTGTCCTGGTCTCCGGAGCAGCAGAAAACAAGCCCACTCCCTCCTCGACATGGCATCCCTTCAAATATTTAAACATGGCTATCATGTCCCCTCTTAACCTTCTCTTCTGCAGACTAAACATCCCCAGCTCTCTAAGTCCATCCTCACAGGGCTTCATGGCTTCCAGACCTCTCACCATTTTGGTCGCCCTCCTCTGGACTTGCTCCGGCTTGTCAATATCCTTCTTGAATTGGGGTGGCCAGAGCTGGACTGTTGACTGCATTGTATTTCATAAACTGGTAGAGTAGCCACCCAGGTTTCCTCCCTCTGTGAATTCTCACCCTCACAGCTCACAGTCTCTGTTCTTCCATGCAATGGTATTTAACTAACTATATGCAAGTCTGACAAAGGAGTGTAATTCGAGTAACAGAATTTGGAATTTCCAGGTGAGAATGTGTTTGGAAGTGCAGAGTTCTGTTAGGAACCCGTTCCCTCCCCAGTTCATCCAGAGACTCGGCTACGTGTGCCGTTGCCCTGCCCTCTCCCAGGTCCTCACCCTGCGTCCGAATCTCCGGGGGCTTTCCAGCTGTTCCCAAACTGGCTGTCGTTGGTGGCCAGGTGGCCATTGGGCATCAAAAGGTCATCTTGGGTCTGGTTGTTGAAGTTCCCACACATGCCACACACCTGGGATGAGAAGATGAGAGCTTAGGTCTTTTGTTGGGTGGGGTCCCATTTACAAGGAAAGAGATTCCACCTAACTATTAAGAAGAACTTCTTTACGATAAGAGTTGTTTGAGAGCAGAATGGATGCCCAAGAACAAGATGGTGGACTCTCCTCCTCCTTTGGAGATCTTTAGACAGAGGTTTACTTA
The DNA here is from genome assembly GCA_948474755.1 of Ctenosaura bakeri. Lineage (NCBI taxonomy): Eukaryota > Metazoa > Chordata > Lepidosauria > Squamata > Iguanidae > Ctenosaura > Ctenosaura bakeri. The sequence continues at coordinate 152,170 of CAOLHI010002603.1, forward strand.
TTTGTTTATTTGCTATTCTGCCTTTCTCTTGGTGCAGGACTCAAGGTGCTTACAACCAATTACAACCAGTCCAACCCCCTTCTGCCATGAAAGACAAAATCTAGAGCAGAAGACCCCGTACTAAATTGCACAGGGACTTTGAAGTCAAACATACCAGGTGCATAAACATGGAAAAGTTAGAGGTTAAGTCTCAGGCGGAAGAGATTGGGAGAGCAAAAGGACGTTTTTAGGGATCAACCAAGAAGGTGGACATAGGGTCAGAGGTCAAGGGACGCATGGAACAGTTCCTGTAGGGCAGGGGCAGCAACTGTGTCCCGCCAGATATCTCTGGATCATAATTCCCATAACCCATCACTGTTGGCTATGCTGATGACAGCTAATGAGAGTTATCGGCCAGAAACTGCTGGGAGTGATGGAGCCAAAGTGAAGAGTGGACCGGCCATGCTGGTTGCAGGAGTTTGTTGCTGAAGTTCTTGCGTGACTTCAACTCAGCTCTGGTTTCTGGTGACCCTCTCCTAGACTTTTCTCGATCAGATTTTTTCAGAGGGGCTTTGCCCCCACTGGCTTCCCCTGAGGCTGAGAGAGTGAGACTTGCTCAAGGTCAGACAGTGGGTTTTCACAGCTGAGCAGGGATTCAAACCTAGGTCTCCTCTATAGTCCAGCACACAAATTACCCCACCACAGTGGCTGTCTAGGTGGCCAGGACTCTGTGTATGTGTGCATGTGTGTGTACATGCATTCAAGTCCCCCGTCAAATTATGGTGACAGGCTTTTCTTACGCAAGGAATCCTCAGAGGTGGCTTTGCCAGTTCTTTCCTCTAAAATAGAACCTGCAGCACCTGGTATTCCTTGGTGGTTTCCCATCCAAGTACCACCTAGGGACGACCCTGCTTAGCTTTCAAGATAAGACAGGATCTAGTGCCTTTGGGGTATTTAGACTTCTGTCTGTGTGTGTGTGTGTGTGTGTGTGTGTGTTCATATGTGCAATGAATTTCCTAGGCAAGGAATCCTCAAAGGTGGCTTTCCAGTTCCTTCTCCTGAAATACAACCTGCACCATCTGGTATTCCTTGGTGGTCTCCACCCAAGTACTAACCTGGGCAGACCCTGCTTATCTTCCAAGATTAGACAGGATCTGGTGCCTTCAGGGTATTTAGGCCACTGGGGTCAGGACTGTACCTTGCCGAAATAGGTTCCAGGAAGCTGGATCTCCAAATGATGGTTTCCATCAAACTTCACCACCAGCCCAAAATCTGTTTCCAGGACAACGTAGATGCCACTGGTGGTAATGGACACGCCTGGGATCTGCCCTTCCACGGGTGTTCGGACACGTTGGCCGTCGATCTGCAGTCAAAGGTGGTAGATAAAACAAGACGCTACAGACCTCGTTGCTTTGTCTGTGTTGCATTTTGAAACTGGTGTGAAATCATTTTAAGTGTTATATTTTCCTCTTCGGGAAGCCTCCATCAGTGCTACAGTTTAGGTTCTTTGGAGTTCAAACATTAAGAAAGAAATTAGTTTAAATTTGTAAGTCTGGACATACTTCTAAATGTGATTTAAAACCTCGCAAGGGAGTTGTAGCAAAGGGGTCACAGTTCCCTTATAGGCCTTGCAAGAGAGCCCGCTGTTCCTACAAGATCCACATCTGCCACTTATTAAAAGGGTTTTAAGTAATGTGCATTTAATGGCTGTATTTTTAAATGGCTACGCTTTCAGATTGCTTTTAATTCTGTGAATACTTTAATTATATTTAACTTGTGTATCTTTTAGGAATGTGAACTTTTACTTGCATATCTTTAAACTTGTAAGCTCCTCAAGCCCCAAGAGGCTTGAAAAAGGCGAGATGTAAAACAAATGGATAAATGGATAAATAATTTGGGACGATGGGAGCTCCTGTGATGAATTGCTGGACGCTCAGAAATTCAACAGGAAGAGAGGCCACCTGTCAGAGCATCTACACACTGAAGAGTGCTGCACTTATTGAATTTCAGCCCAGCAAGACCTGCCTCGCAAGGGACCTTTTCGGAGAAGGATGTCCTCCTTCACCAGAGTCCTCTCACCCCAGCATGGAAGCACAGCTTTCCCTATGGATCTGGACCTTGGGGCCCAATGGGAGTCATTTCATTGAGGGGTGGGGGTTACTCAGAGAAACCAGCCTAGGGAGTCTGCAGAATTTGGGGACTGAAGGCACGTGACTGGTTGTGCCCCACCAGCCCCACATCCCTTCCATAAATACCAGAGGCAAAGATGTGGAGAGGTCCCAGCCAATTCACAAGAGCCCAAAGCCTGGGAAAAGTCTCTCTTTGGGACCTCACGTCCCAGAATCCCCCAGCCAGCATGGAGTGACCTTTCCCCTGCTCTGGCTCAGATGTGTGAGAACTCTCGGAGATTCTGCAGAAGACAGCCAAGTCCCCCAGGCCACGGGGTATAAATACTCCCTGGACTGTGCTCTCAGGTGGGGAGCTCAGCGTGGCCAACAGCTGCAACGCTGTGCATATTGGCTACCAGAGGTGGGGCTTCTCCGCTGCGTATGGCTGGGGTCCAGGGCAGCTGAATGGGGAAATCTCTGCTCAGGAGAGAACATCTATCTTTGGCCCTTTTCACATGGGGCTTAAAAAACGGTGTAGAGCAACCTCCGCGGAGGTCGTCTACACCGTAACGTGGATTGGGGTGGATTAATTTAGAGTAAATCCACACCCCAATCCACATAGGGGCGACTGGAAGAGGCGCCGCCCGCGCTTTTGTAAAACCACTTGCTTTTGGGGTTTTAAAAGGTGCGGGGCATGCAGCCCCGTCCAGCCCCATCTCAGTGCAGGTATAGATCTGCAGGTGTGCGCAAGAGCGTGCCTGCAGATTGCGCGGGGGGCGGGATTTCCGGCTGGCGAGCTTCTCCTACTGGCAGAGGGCCTCCGTCAGTCAGAAGCCACCATTTTGGGTGCTGCCGGACGCTGCGGATGCTGCGGATGCCGCCAAGTGTGGAGCGGCGAAATGGGCAGCTCCATGCGGCGATGGAATAAAGGTAAGCTCTGTTTCCGCATGGAGCTGCCTGTTTCCCCGCCTGCATGTGAAAAGGGCCTTTATGTTACCTAGGCATGATAGCCTTAAGTGGATTTCATCTGTAAATGCTGCTTATGTGTTTGTGCTGTTTAGACTGCTTGCTGTTGAATAAATTTGCTGTTGAAGAACTTCCTGACGGTCAGAGCTGTCCGGCAGTGGAATCTGCTGCTGCCTCCATGGAGTGTGGTGGAGTCTCCTCCTTTGGTGGTTTTTAAGCAGAGGCTGGATGGCCATCTGTTGGGACTGCTTTGATGAGCGTTCCTGCATAGCAGGGGGTTGGATTGGATGGCCCCTGGGGTCTCTTCCAACTCTATGATTCTATGGTTCTATGACTTTTTCACCTACAACTGTTGTCTTTTGCTGCCTCCAGATCCCTTGCCTTTGGTAAACTGGCCAATCGCCTTTGGCAGGACACCCGCCAGAAGGACAATGGACGAGGAATGACATTGTGTGACGAGTCCCAGCCAAAGATGCTATTATCCTGCTGGAACTGCAATTTACTTGCCCTGGGTGACAAGGCCCATAGTCCATAAAGATGCCTCTTCCCTGCGCTGCGCTCCCCCCACCAACGGCTTCCCTCTCCCCCTCCCCTCCCTTACCAGGACGCGGCGGCTTTTCTGCAAGGTGATGGTGTATCCGGCCACCTCCACGGTCACCTGGCGGAGGTAGGAGGCTTCGGGCTGCCCGCGCTCCTCATTCTTGCCCGTGATGGTGAAGGACTGGAGGCGAGGGTCGCTCTGGCATAGCGTTACCAGCGTGTAGGTGCAGGTGCCCATGAAGGAGACCATGCCGCCGTCAAAGGTGTAGTAGTGGGGGTCCCCGGCCACGTGGCAAGCCGCCACTCCTGGGGGGCGAGGAGGAGGAGGAGGAAGCAAGTGTTACACTTGAGAGAATACGAAATGTATTTATACATGGTGAATATCTCTTATTCACAATGCTTGGGACCAGAAGTGTTTTGGATTTTGCATTCTTTTGGATTTTGCAATACCTGTATTTGCATATATTCACATAATGATATATCTTGGAAATGGGACCCAAGTCTAAACCCAAAATTCATGTGTTTCATATGCACCTCATACACTTAGCCTGAAGGCAATTTTGGACAATGTTATGTTTTTAATAATTTTGTGCATAAAACAAAGTTTGTACACTAATAATTTTGTGCATAAAACAAAGTTTGTGTACACTGAACCACCAGAAGGCAAAGGTATCGCTTTTTCAGCAACTCATCTGGACAATTTCAGATTTTGGAGTATTTCAGATTTTGGATTTCCAGAAAAGAGACGCTCAACCTGTACCCTTGCCTTTTCTCCAAAACTGGCACTCAAGGCAGCATACCAATTAAAGCAAGTGCAACAGTGTTGAAATGCACACAAAAGCAACATTAAAATGGGATTAACCTAACAGCAATACTAAAAACAGTTCAAAACAACGTTACCAACGGGCCCTTACCTGTGTCCTGACACCCCAGCAGCCCCTCCAGGGGCCGGCACACCTGGACGGGGCTGCAGCTCCACTCCTCACAGGTGATGTTGTTGGAAGAACCACACGTGCAGCGCTGGGTACAGTTGCTGTTCCCCATCCAGCTCTCTCCAACCTGAGGAGGAAGGAAACAAAAGGGAGGGATGAGGTGCTGAGAAAAAAACCCACTGCTTCCTGGGCTGGAATCCCAGTCGTGACACAGACTCACATAACCTGGGATGACCTGACTGTATGTCCTTTCCTGAACATTGCAGAAGCAGGTACAGGTTGAGTATCCCTGGTCTGAAATGCTTGGGACCAGAAATTTTTAATATTTTGGATTTTTTTGGATTTTGGAATACCTGCGTTTGCACATACAGCGGCTCTCCCACAACCGTGTGACCGGTATTCAAGGTTTCAATCCACGCTAGAGCCACTGATGCTGCTGCCAGCCAGGGCCCTCGCTCTGTGCCACTGGCCAAGAGAGATGCATGACGAAGCGCGCTGGCCGTTGTGTGCCTTTCCCAGCTGAAGAAGAGAGAGATACTCCTTCCTCGACTTAGAGAGGCACACAAAGCCCAGTACCCCTCTCCCTGGGCTCCTCTCTGCTGAGGACGGAGACAGATGCTCCTGGCATGATTCCCCCTGCACCTCTTTCGGGCAAGGAAGGAGACGGATGTTTTCTCCCTTGGTGGAGCGAGGCATGCAAAGACCTGCAGGGCTCCTCCCCACCAATATTTGTGGTTTTTTCTGCCATCTCCATTAAATCTGGGAACATATCCTTCATGGATATGGGCGACCTACTGTACACAAAATACAATACTGTACAGGAGGCCTCCAGGGACCCCGTGAACAAATGGTCAAGAGCACCACAGCCACCACCTCAAGAGCAGAAGCAGATGGCTGGCAGGTTCCTCAATGATCTCCTGTACGATACTGCATTTCCCCCCCAAATATAGGTATCAGGTCCCTTCTATCCTCAGTCTCTTGGTGTGACAGATGATGGCTCAGAGGTCAACGAGCAATTGATTGTGGCAGAAACAAAGCCAGTGATAGACCAAACTATCTTGGAAACACCTCCATCAACTGAAAGGCAAGCCGAGACAGAGTTGTTGCAACCAGTGCCAGAGGGAGAAGGGGCCAGCAATGATTTAGAGGAATTAGATCTACCTTTGCCCCCAGCCCCCAGTCATATTTTGGATTTCAGAATTTCAGATTTGGATTTCAGACAGAAACGAGCAGCTCAGTGGGAAGCCATTTTGGTGAGGCTGAGAAAACAGAACCATGATGAATAATTTAAGCAGAGGCTTGATGGCCATCTGTCGGGATTGATTTGAGGGTGTTCCTGCATGGCAGGGGGTTGGACTGGATGGCCTGTGTGGTCTCTTCCAACTCTGAATTTCTATGATTCTATGAATAACACCTGTTTTCCTCAGCTATATAAGTCTGGTAGGGTGGCTGTTGTTTGCTTGTAACAAATCATTACTCAAGCTCCCATGACCCTTGTGTTCCGGCTCTCTTGACCCTTTTGGACGGACCCTTGGTGTTCTGGACTTTTTGGCCGTGACCTTGACTTCGGCTCAGCTCCGCGTTTCTACTTGATTGTTTGCCCTGGACACTCTCCACCTTCTCCTCCTCTTGGGCAAGTATGATCACCGTCCTTCTCTTGCTGGTAGGGAGTTGAACTCGGACACTTGGATCCCCAGTCTCTCCCCAGCCTCACATCTCATGCACAACACAAGTAGCAAACGAACAAGACATGAAGCTGGAGAGAGACACAAGGATCTGTGCAACGGTGGGAGGCAAGCGCTACACCTGCACGCTCACCATTTCACAGATCTACGCATCTCTCTCCAGCCTCACGTCTCACGACGTGGAAAGACTAACACTATCAGTCCCTGCACGGCATGCAATAAATAAACAAATAATAAATGTCTTCAGACCGCCGGCCTTCTCCCGCTCCCTCGATTCCTTACCGCATGGTATTGGCCGTCGCCGTCTGTGCAACCACACTGGTCGAGAGGGACGCACTGCTCTCCGCTGAGAACGTGGCCCTCGTCACAGACGCAGCCCTCCACGCAAGGAAGGCTGGAGCAGCTCTCCTGGGAGGGGGGGTCAGCACAGGTAGCGGGGCAGGGTGGGCCGCAGGGCGTGTAGGAGCTCCCAGAAGGGCAGTTTAAGGCTGGAAAGAGAAAGATGGAAGTACCTTTAACAAAGCTGAAGACAACAGTGCAGCCCTACTGTGAGAATGCCCTGAAGACTGTGGTTGGGGGCTGGCCCTACCGTTAGACCACCAGTGGCTACAAAGGGCCTTTCAGGAGTCAAAGCATTGCCTTCAAAGGTTCTACAGGTTTGCGGGGGCATTTTGGCTATGTTTTTAGTTCCTTCTGGTACATTTTAGGACCAGAAGAGACCTTTTTAAGGAAAGTGACTTCTGGTCACTCTTTCTCTTTTAAAGGCCTCTTGGGGGTCTAAAATGGCCCAAAAATGTTGCAAAAACATCTCCTTTACCCTTAAGGATGCCTGGAAGCATTCTGAGCCAAAATAGCGTGCTTATTGCGGCGGGTGTGCAGGGGACAACACAGCCCTCCACGGCCTTCCAGAGAGTCTAAAACAAGCCCCCAGCCTCCCACAGTTGCACGTCCCCGAGTTACAGGGAGTGAGGTAGATGTCTTGGCAGAAGGGACGTATTTGCCGCCTTCTTCTGCTATGGGAGGGCCTTTTCTGCTCTCCCAAATATTTTGCTGCAAGAGGTCACAACGCAGAAGGTGGTCCAGGTGCCTGGCAGGTTGGGGATGATGGGTGCTGAGGAGATTCTGAGGCACACCTCGAAAGGCAGATTCACTGCTTTTGCAAAACACAGGTTGGCCTCCGAAGCAGGAGTGGGGAACATTTGCCCCTGGAGCTGCCTGCCATCCCCCAAAACCACTTTTGTGTCCACCAAAGCCCTCTAGCAGAACCCCCACAAATTTTAATCTGAAGGGAGCAATTTTTCATCCGGAAACAGCCCCCCAAACAAGAAAACCATTTGCAAATATGGCAATTTGATCATTCCAACCCTTTCAGCTCTCCAGTGCAGTTATCGAAAGTGGGGATGGGCCACCACGTGAGGGGCTGAGGCTGAATTTCTCTCCTAGTTCATCCCTGTGGGCTGTATCTTCCAGAGTGAGCCCAAACCCTTCTGCTTTCCTCTGCAGTCCTTCCCAGAATGGCAGAAGGAAGCAATCTCACATCACTCCCTGTTGCCATTCTGAGAGACATTGCTGGGGAAGACGCAGGTATTTGGGGGCAATGTGTGATTCTATGGTGCTTGTGGGGATGGGGTGGCAATATTTTTATGTGTTTCTACCTATTTGGAGGTCTTTTGTGTAGTCCACAGCAAACACTTCCCCAAAATTTGCTAATCTTTAAAAAAAATTGAGTAGTGTCGGGGTGCTTTGGCAGGCTGGTGGGGGTTTCGGGGGCCGGAAAAATGGATTCCAAGGGAAACATGTAGCCCATGGACTGCAGTATGCCCACCTTGATCTAAAGTGTGTGTGTGTGTGTGTGTGTGTGTGTGGAATCATTCAGTTCAGAATCTTAAATTACCAAACTGCACCAATGGATGAAAACGAGTGGGGAAAACAAGACCACGTACGGCAGAAGCTGCTGTTCCTCCAGGCGATGGTGATCCCGGCTTGGGCACAGCGGTCAGCGTAGGCTTGGAGAGCAAAGCAGAGGGTGCTCGCATCCCCACTGGTGCCACAGAAGTCATAGACGCAGTTCTCAAATGCCCCCTCCAGAGGCACCTTGTTGTGGCACGGGGCAAATGGACCTGGGGGAGGGACATGCAGGAGGGCCATTAACGTCCAACGTGCACACAATAGGCGACCTGCACTAAAAACTCCAAGGGAATTTTTCTGCAGAATAATTCTCTCTGACCATTTCAGGACATTCAAATACAGGGACAAACCTTTGCAAAAGCCTTGCTGCTCTGACACCCTTCCCAGCAGGGTTTCCTAACTCCCCGGAAACCCATCTTTGAGCAGGAAATGAGTATTTTTTTTGACAGGGTGTTGTTCTTTTTGTCCCAGAGCCACTTCTGAAAGAGGGTGTGAGGTTTTTATATAAAAAGTGGCCCTGGGTTTTCAAGAAAAGTTTAAGAACCACCAGCTTAAGAAAACAATACTTGTTAACCAAGGTACCCACCGCCCTAGAGATTTTTTTAAAAAAATACAAACAAGAAAACCATGCAAAGTGGCCTCTTTAAAGAGCCCAGAAGTCCTGCCTCTCTAGCAATGACCTTCTGTTGTGGGTGAAAAGTTTTCCAAGCATTTAGTGTTTTGTTTCTGACTTCCTAAGCAATTCTAAACAAGGCATTCTGTCTTCTGGCAAGAACTATATCAAAATCAATCAGGATAACTGACTGAGAACATGCATTGTTTGTCCACAGAAAGAATGTTAGAATGGTCTGTTCTCTGCTCCCCTTGTTTATGTTAAGCAACTCATACACATTTTCTTTCCCTTTAGGAGCTCTGTAAAAATCCTGATGTTTCAATAAAGTTTTGTTCATCTGATCAGATTATTGTTGCAGCCAAGCTGACAGCAGGGGCTGAGAAGATATTCCCTCCTGGCCAAGAATAAGTGTGTTTATAGAATCATAGAATCATAGAGTTGGAAGAGACCCCAGGGGCCATCCAGTCCAACCCCCTGCCATGCAGGAACACCCTCAAAGCACTCCCGACAGATGGCCATCCAGCCTCTGCTTAAAAACCTCCAAGGAAGGAGACTCCACCACACTCCGAGGCAGCCGATTCCACTGCTGGTATCAGTCTCCATTTGTGTGTGTGTGTGAGACTCCTTCTCAACCTGATTCAGGGCCCAATCTCAGCTCCATGATGATGCCTAGAAAGCAGGACGCAAACTGGTATGCTGCTAAACTGGATCCTGCTTCGGAGAAACCCGCTCTCACCTAGGGGGTCTGTGAGGATCCCGCAACTGGTGGGCTTCTCCGCTTCGGCCGCAATGTCCTCGTCACAGGCTCCCGGGTCCCCCGTGTTGCTGCAGCTGCAAAGGAGGGATGTCAGAGATGACTTTGTGCTGTATTTATCTATTTATTCTCCTATTAATTAATTATTTGTATATATCTAGCAGCACAACACACATTGGAAAGCTGGGATAGGACTTTTGGGACGACATCACATGAGGCAGGAAAACTGCAATTACAGCAACATCTTCTTCTGTTGCTCTTCTGGTGGGAGATAGTTTGAAAAGTGTTTCTTTTGTTAACAGAAAAAAAACTGTTATTGACCTCTTTTGTAAAAGAAACGCTTTCCAAATGGTCTCCCACTCGGAGAACAAAAGAAGAGGAATGAGGTAAGGTGATGAGTCCCAGCCAAAGGGGCTATTCTTCTGCTGTAATTGCAATTTATTTGCCTGGTGTGTGATAAGCTCTTTAAGCTATCAACTGGGAATAAGGTGGATTTTTTTTAAAATGTAGCAGTTAATTCTGAATCTTTCCAGGAAAACTCAGTTCAGGGCCATTTGCTGGGGGGTTCTCTCTCTCCTCCCCACAACCCATTTCCTCCTGCTTGCTTCTACAGGTAGCTCACATGGTATCACCACCCAACTTCATGGGAGGTTCACGTTCCCCCCAAAGCAAATTTCACACCCTCCTATATCCCACAAATGAAAACCGGGACCTGTGCAGCCAGACAACATCAGAGTGCAATCAGGATGGCAAAAGTTATTAATAAGGAACGACAGAAAAGTGAGGAGAGGCCGCAGTGGTTTGCTTTTCCAGAGCCTCTTGGAAGGGGCAAGACTCCGTCTGTTCCTCTCCTCTCCATTTTTTTTCCCATTATATTTTTTATTTTATTTTATTCTCGTACACAAAACAGGAAAAGAAAACAAAGAGTTTTTATACACATTATATATACATTTTATACACATTGTATCCATCCAGCAATTTCTACTAAATTTCTGCTAAACATTTTTTACTAAACTTTCCTACTACTACAATTTCTACTAAACATATATTGAATCCTCAAATATTTGAGACGAAAAGAAACTTCCTCCCGTGAAGTGGTACAGTAAAAAAACCAAAAAACCCCCAAAACCTTCAGTACAACCCCTCTCCAACTTACATTACATTTAATATTTAATATTATGTATATAATTTTGTGAGTATCTATATTACCATAATTTCCATATAATAAATTCTTTAATTTTGCATTATTCTCCCCCATTCCCTTCTGTATATATTCTCCTCTCCCTCTTTACCTCTTTATACCCCCTTAAGTAATGCTCAACCCAGACAGATTTGGTTTTATTTTTTAACGGGTTATATTAATTCTTTAATTCTTTAACATAATTTAGTAATGGTTGCGATACCAACAAAAAAGATTCCTCTCCTTTGTCCTTTAGATAATGGGTTAACCTGTCATTTTCCATAATATCCAAAAGGCCCTCTCCTCTCCATTTGAGTTAATTGAGGTCAAACTCCTTTCGAACTTTGCAAACTTTGCAAACTTTGCAAACTTTGCAAACTTTTCAGTTTGCAGCAAATGAAGTTCAGAAGGAGGACAGTTGCGGGGTATGAAATCCCACATGGGGGAAGGTTTCAATGGAAATAATCTCAGATAACACAACATATTCCAGAGTGGAATAAAGATAGAGGGAGGCTGAGATTTTAAGCCAGATTGTGGAAGACTCACCCATCGTCCTCAGCATCTGGCACCTGCCAGCTCTCCCCCAGCTTGTCGTCTGTCCCAGCCACGGAGCCGTCCGGCATGAGGTTGTCATCCGATGCTTGCCCGTTGTAGTTCCCTGGAGAGATCGCAACCGGGACAAGGGAGGGGAGGAGGGGGCTTGTTAGGAGCTGGAGACCCTAAACTGCATATTCTCTGGCATTCCGTTCTCTTTGCAGAGAACCTAGCCTTCCATTACCATACCAGAACTTGGGGTCTAATACTGTGATCGAATACTGAGTCCTTGTCCCTCTGGCCCAGTTGTGTCTCTTCTCTCCGGTACTGAAAAGTCTCCTTGAGGTCTTTGGCTCTAAGGGTCTTTGAAGCCTTGAACAGTTTTGGGGCCTGGGAATCTAAGGAGACCACCAGTCTCCTTATGAACCTCTATGGATATCTAAGTCTTCCAAAGAGACCCCCTTGAGAAGACCACCATCCATAGAGGTTTCCTTAACAGCCTCACCAAAGAGAGTTTCTCTCCCATGATAGAACACATTCCTCTTAGAGATTCTTTCACTTGTTGATTTTAGGAAGGTCATGAAGACTATTTCGTTCTAGCCTGTGAGAACTAAAAATGCCAGATATTTTCTTGACATTTTTAAATGATTTTTGACATTTGGGGATTTTTTTTTCCTGCAAAGATTATACAAAGTTGGGGGGTTTTTTGCTACAAAAGCAGCATTTTTAAAATACAAAGTACAATGGCTTTGCATTGTGCTTTGGGCAAAATATATATCAAAATATATTTTTGCACAAAAGGAAGTTTGTTGCTACTGCTACTAACCAGGACAATAGTGTTCCTCACCCCCTGCAATTGGGTAGGTGTGGAAAATCCTGGACCAGGTTTCCAATGGGGTGCCTTGATCTGTTGAGACACCATTTCTCCTTGAGGACTTGTGAATAGTTTTTCTTTCTCCTGGGAATACACACCTTTTCAAAGCAGCATTTTAAAATGCTCCAGTATTTATCGAGTATGGATATTGTGGTGATTTTAACGGCTTCATAGCTTAATCTGTTTTCAGTTATGTTTATCAGCTGCCTTGGGTACTATTTCTTTTTAGCAGAAAAACACAGATGAAAAAATGCAATTAATAAAATTGAATGCGTAGCAACAGCAATATAGCATTTATTTCTGTACCGCTTATCAACTGTGTGTTATCTAAGTGGTTTACACTGTATTTTAGCTAATTGCCCCCAACAAGCTGAGTACTCATAGATCTAGCAGAGGATGTTCTCAGGGTTTGACTGTAGCAGCCATGGGCAATTGTTCTGTCACTGCGGAGTGGCCGCTCCACTCTTGGCTTTAATAGCAGCTTCCTCCACAGCACCACTGGGATTTACTGAAGCTGCGTGGGCGCTGAAACAATACCGTAACACATGAAAGACCTGTGAAGGAGGCTGCCACGAAAACTGAGACGAGAATGTTGGAAGCTACCAACTTGGCCTGGACTGGAGATGCTGAGGTTGAACCCGGGGCCGTCCACACCTGCCTTACCTCTGAATCACAGGAACCTTAACCCACTTTTATCTGCTAGTCCCTGCCTGTCTTCCCACGCCCCATCAGACGACTCAGGCTCCCTGTTCCACTCACCGCAGAGGCCGCAAACAAGCCCGTAGTAGGACGGTGGGAGAGAGACTTCAACATGGTGATTCCCGTCAAACCGCACCGAGAGGCCAAAATCTGTTTGGACCAAAACGAAAGTGCCGCTGAGACGCACCGACACCCGGTTCTCGGCTACGGAAACCGGCAACGTCACTCGCTGTCCGTTCACCTGCATTGCACAGAGACGAGAAGTTCGGCAACCGTCTTGCTCGTCAAGGTTGATTGCTCAAACGAGCTGTTTAGAGATTTGCTTGTGTATTTTGACCAGATAATCTCCCTGAGCCCATGGGCGAAGGGGGTGAATCTTCTGCTGAAAGGATAGCCATGTTTAAATATTTGAAGGGATGCCACGTAGAGGAAGGAGAGGGCTTGTTTTCTGCTGCTCCAGAGACCAGGACAAGGAGCAATGGATTAAAGCTACAGGAAAGGAAATTCCACCTGAACCTCAGGAAGAACTTCCTGACAATCAGGGCTGTCCAGCAGTGGAATCTGCTGCCTGGGAGTGTAGTCGAGTCTCCTTCCTTGGAGGTTTTTAAGCAGAGGCTGGATGGCCATCTGTCGGGAGTGCTTTGAGGGTGTTCCTGCATGGCAAGGGGTTGGACTGGATGGCCCCTGGGGTCTCTTCCAACTCTACATTTCTATGATTCTATGAAGTGAGTCACTGACTTGGTCGGGGGCAGAAGTGGAAGCAGGTAGCTCTGACCATTTCCACGCTAGCCTGTTATAGTGCCATTATTCCACTTTCAACATCCTATGGAATCCTGGAGTTTGCAGTTTAGGGAGAGGCCTTTGAGGATGGCCTTTGAGGCCCCTCCCTAAGCTGCAAACCCCAGGATTCCTTAGGATGTTGAAAGTGGAATGATAGCACTATAACAGGCTAGTGTGGAAATGGGCTCCGCATAGCTGTTGCCTCAGTATCTGGAGCTCAGCAAACAGGAAGAGGAAAACAGGTATTTTGTGTGGGCATTTTGCTGGGGAGTTTAAGCAAAAAGCCTGTAGAGCTGTGTCACTGTCTATGTAGGATGACTGAACATGGATGGTGAGGGAGCTGTTGCATCAATGTGCAGCACCTGGGCTAACATTTGTTTTCTTGCTGGAGGATGTGAGGGGCTATACCTGCAAACTGGTTGCCCTGCTGGAAGAGAGAAGGTGCAACAGGCTAAGGTCTGTGTATTTTCACTTCAGCTTATCAGGTAGGAACGCCGGACAGGGAGGGAGGCAGAAGAAAGACCCAGGCTCCCAGGTGCACAGAAGAGGAACTCACCGTGACTCTCCGTGCCTTCAGCAGCACGATCTGGGTCTGGTAGACCTCCACGGTGACGGACTTGACGTAGGAGACTTGCGTATTGGCTCCTCGGTGTTCGTTGGTTGCCTGGACCGTGAAAGCGGGCAGGTCTGCTGTGGCGTTACAGAGGGCAGAGAGCAGGTAGGTGCAGGTGCCCATGAAGTGGAAGAGGCGGCCGTCGTACGTCGTGTAGTGGGGATCTCCGGAGATGGTGCAAATCTCCTGACCTGTTGAAACGGACAGAGAAGAGTCACCACAAGTGCATGCAAACGGTTTCACCCAGAAGTTGGAAGGGTTACAGCGGCCCCTCCAGAACCCCCATGAAAGTGGAAAAACCATGCACAACTCCCCTCCCCCATGCTCCCCCTTCCATCCCCTTCATGAAGGTCAAACCCATGAATGTGAAGGGAGGACTGTACTCTTCTGGACTACAGAGCCCAGAATCTCTGAACCTCCATGCCCCAGGTTTTACCTACAGGTTCTTCTCCTGTATAATCCAACCCATGCGCTCAGCTCTTCCATGAGACATTAACTGCAGTCACCCAAAATTAGGCCTGCAACTGTTTCCCAGAGGACGTTTTCTTTTGGCCGCCCGCAGACTGTGGAACGACCTGCCTCAGGAAATTCATCAGCTGGCTATGCTTTCAGAATCTAAAACAGGAGTCTATCAGGAGGCCTACCTGGATGGTTTTTAAGTCACCCAGTTCAAAGTATCTATTAATTTTTTAAAAAAATTATGTATCTGTTTTATACGTCCTTTTCACTGGAATTATGTGGCTAATTGATGGTTGTTCCACCTCTCGGTCTATAGGGAGAAGTGGGTAAGAAATAAGTACTATTATTAGTATGAGCTTTAAAAATAATTTTTTTCTGGGCTGCAGTTCCCAACATTTAGAGGATTCTGGGCTCTGTAGTCGAGAAATGGTGATGTTTCCAAGCCCTGGTCTGTAAAAGTCAGCTCGGTATGAGGGTCTCTTTGCATAAAGCGCTGCTTTCCAAGTTGAAGCAGCATTGCTACCAGGCTTCTGAGCATGTACAGAGCACTACGTCTCCACCACGGAGCAGCCATAGCAAATACTGAGGTGCCCAAAGCTCACATCACCTACTCTGAAACACCTCTAAAGCTCTAGGAGGCAAGTATATATTTTGAACTCAGAGACAGACCCTCTGCAGAAGCCCAGAGGCTCTCTCTCCGCTAATAACCAGAACATCTTTATTCTCTAGACAGCTTGGTGGTCTGGATCCACAACCTTTCTCCTTGATTCCCAGCTAGTCCCAACTCTATTTTCTGCAACCCCTCCTGAAAGTACCACTGTTGAATTTGTGGTTTATAAATTATAAATGCATAAAAAATTATAATATATTTGACACGATTATATAATGTATAAATTATATTCTTATTTTTCAGAACTTTGGCAAATTCTTTTTTTCTTTTTGGACTGCAGTTCCTAGAATCCACCACCAAGCATGGCCATTGAGGTCTACAGGGTTTTTCCCCCCCATACTCTGTTTATCTTTATCAATATTTATTCCCTTCTTCTCTACTTCATCCATTCATTCAATCAAACACGTCTGTCCGGCCCCATTCCAAAAGATCTCAGGGCCCCATTACAAGTACAATCCCTGTGGGTAGCATATAAAATGCAACGAGTGAAGCCAAAAGGCCAATAAACAGCAACCCTTTCACTCAGTACCCAGTACTGAAAGCAGAGTTGGTACCAATCTGGACTCTAAGGGGAGGGCATTCCACCATTGGGGTGCCACAGCTGAGTGGGTTCTGCTCTTAAGTCCTCACACCATGTGCAGACCTCACTGGTGGGACCAGAGGTGGGCTCCCCCAACTGTCCTCGGGTTGGTACACAACCATGGGCACAGTCGTCTTCCAAAAGTCCATCTATTTTCCATATCTATAGCTTACCAAATGGCTCTAAACCACTCCCCCCGCAACCAGGTAGGTCATGAAGGCATTTACCTGGAGATGCCACTGGAGTTGTGGTTGTGACCGTGGTCCCCGTAGAGGCCCCTAGTGTGGGGGTGGGCTTTGCCGTGGTTGTAAGCTCTGGACCAACAGGCATTTTTGTGCTGCTTCTTTCAGTCACGGTGACAGTGGTCTGGCTAGACTCTGTGGCTATGTGGCTAGTGGAGTGTGTGGTTGTGGTTGTCCTCGTTTGTGGGGTGGTGGTGGCAGGGCTGGCAGGACTGGTGATATTAATGTTCACATGGCCTGTGGTTGTGGTGATAGCAGTGGTTGTAGCACTGGTGTGGCTACTGTTTGGACTTGTGTGGCCAACAGTGGTGGGGCTAGTGGGGCCACTGCCTGGGGCTGTAGATGTGGGTTTGGTGCTGGGGGCATGGATCCCACCACTGGTAGTTGTGGTGCCTTTGCTGGGTGATGTAACATTGATGTGGACAGCAGTGGTTGTGTCCGGGGCGGTGGGACTCACGTGGACTTGTGTGGTGCTGGTGGTGGAGCTGGTCAGGAGGGGGACAGTAGTGGTGGGCTTGCTAGGAGTCGTGGTCCCAGTTTCATCAGGGTTGGGGAGTCTGCTTGTCGGGGTGCCCTGAGAGGTGGTTGTGGGGCTGGTCCCAGTGGGCTTGGTGTGGCCTGGAGTGGTGAGAACAGTGGAACTCTGGCTAGTGGCTGTGCTGGAGGGGCTAGTCGGTGTGTTGTTGGCTTGGATGGTGCTCCCTGAGGCAGGAGCTGGACTTGAAACATGGCTAGGGGAGGTGTGTGGCCTGGTGGTCACGGCACTGCTGGTGGTGGTAAGGTTGCTGTGACTTGGAGCGGTGCTTGCGCTGGAACCAGCCTGGCCAGTAGATGAGGAAGAACTGGGGCTGCTGCTGGGGCCCAAAGGACCTGAAGTGGTGCTCGTATTTGGACTGGGGTGACCTGTAGTGGTACTGGAGGGGCGGCTGCTGGTGCCACTGGTAGCTGTAAAATGGCTAGTGGGGCCCACGGGGGTGGGATCAGGCTGACTAGTGCTGGGATGTTGCGTTGTAGGGCTGCTGCTGGCGGTGGTTGCATTGGCATGGCTCACTGTTGTGCCGATGGTGGTTGCCTTGGTGGAGAGAGTTGCCACACTCGTGGAACTGGTGGTGCTGACAGGGTTGGGTTGCCTGGTGGTGGACGGGGCAGTGCTTGGACTTCCATGGGTGGTGCTCGTTTGGTTGTGGGCAGGAACAGTTTGGCTGCTTAGTGAGGTGGGGGGACTGGAGTGTGCGGTGGCAGGTGTGCTCATCGGTGGACTGGTGTGCCCTGTGGGGGTGGTACTCGAGGGGCGACTACTGCTGGTGAAGCCAGGAGTTGTAACCCGGCTGGTGGGGCCCGTGGTAGGACTAGGACTGCTACCGCTGGTGGGGCTAGTGACGGGCAGCTGTGTGTGGCTTGTAGAGCTGGTTGTGCTGGTGGCAGTGGTGGTTGTGTTGGAGTGGCTAACTGTCGTGCCAGTTGTGCTTGTCTTGGAGCCACTGGTGGTGGACGCGGCAGCTGCAGTGGGATGGCTTGTTGGCTTGGAGCTACTGGAGACTCCAGACGTGGTCTGGTTTTCTTGGCCTGAGCTGGCCGGGGTGGTGCTGGTGGCAGTGGTGGTTGTGTTGGCGTGGCTAGCCGTCGTGCCAGTTGTGCTTGTCTTGGAGCCACTGGTGGTGGACGCAGCAGCTGCAGTGGGATGGCTTGTTGGCTTGGAGCTACTGGAAACTCCAGACGTGGTCTGGTTTTCTTGGCCTGAGCTGGCCGGGGTGGTGCTGCTGGCAGTGGTGGTTGTGCTGGCGTGGCTAGCCGTCGTGCCAGTTGTGCTTGTCTTGGAGCCACTGGTGGTGGACGCGGCAGCTGCAGTGGGATGGCTTGTTGGCTTGGAGCTACTGGAAACTCCAGACGTGGTCTGGTTTTCTTGGCCTGAGCTGGCCAGGGTGCTGCTGCTGGAGGTGGTGGTTGTGTTGGCGTGGCTAACCGTCGTGCCAGTTGTGCTTGTCTTGGAGCCACTGGTGGTGGACGCGGCAGCTGCAGTGGGATGGCTTGTTGGCTTGGAGCTACTGGAGACTCCAGACGTGGTCTGGTTTTCTTGGCCTGAGCTGGCCGGGGTGGTGCTGGTGGCAGTGGTGGTTGTGTTGGCGTGGCTAGCCGTCGTGCCAGTTGTGCTTGTCTTGGAGCCACTGGTGGTGGACGCGGCAGCTGCAGTGGGATGGCTTGTTGGCTTGGGGCTACTGGGAACTCCAGATGTGGTCTGGTTTCCTTGGCCTGAGCTGGCCAGGGTGGTGCTGGTGGTAGTGGTGGCGTGACTAGCCGTCGTGCCAGTTGTGCTTGTCTTGGAGCCACTGGTGGTGGACCCGGCAGCTGCAGTGGGATGGCTTGTTGGCTTGGGGCTACTGGGAACTCCAGATGTGGTCTGGTTTCCTTGGCCTGAGCTGGCCAGGGTGGTGCTGGTGGTAGTGGTGGCTGTGTTGGCGTGACTAGCCGTCGTGCCAGTTGTGCTTGTCTTGGAGCCACTGGTGGTGGACCCGGCAGCTGCAGTGGGATGGCTTGTTGGCTTGGGGCTACTGGGAACTCCAGATGTGGTCTGGTTTTCTTGGCCTGAGCTGGCCGGGGTAGTGCTGCTGACGTGGCCATCTTTTGTGGTGGCAGATGAGCCAGTAGAGCTTGCCACAGTGGAGGTGGTGGTGGTATGACTGGTTCTCTGGGTGACTGTGGCAGGACTGGGGCTGGTGGCATTGGGGGCCACAGGCCCTGCGCTGGTGGAGGGAGGCCCACGTGTGGTCGTTGTGATCCTGCCTGCTGTAGACCCCACTGTGGTTGGAGGACGCTCAGTCTCAATGCAGATTGGGGGTGTGACGGTGGTGGATCTGGGCTGGGTGACAGTTGTCAGGGAGCCCACAGATGGTACGGTCACAGGAGGGCCAACGTGGGTTGACGTGGCAGCTGTGGTAGTGGTTGAAGGAGACGTTTCAGAGCCTGTTGGAGGAAAGGGAAGACAGTCTCTATCATCATACCACCATCATCATCATCTTCTCCCTCTTTTCCCCAAAATTGTGACTCAAAGCAGCTCACAATTTAAAAGAACAGGAAGAGGAAGATAAGGAGGAAGAGCTTGTAGATTGGAAAAAAATTAAATGAAATATTAAAGGCAACTAGAGATAACCAGGGCCATTTCCGCACTATACTCTTATAGCGCGATGATTCCACTTTCAACCTCCTATGGAATCCTGGGGTTTGCAGTTTCGGGAGGGGCCAGCCGGCCCCTCCCGAAACTGCAAACCCCAGGATTCCATAGGAGGTTGAAAGTGGAATCATCGCGCTATAAGAGGGTAGTGCAGAAATGGCCCGAGACCACTCTAAATTCTACACAATGTGGTACAAGTTCATTCCTTATGCAAACGAAAACACCAGTCCTTTCTCTCCCTGCTTCTTATAAGTTGATTTTTTTGAGGGATACACTATCACGGCTATTGCCATTAAGTCAGATGTTATTTTTTTAAGCTGGACAGGTTTTGTTGCTATATTTATTTATATCCTGCTTTTTCCTCAAAATTGGGACCCAAGGTGGCTCGCAATTCAAATGAACAATGCAATTAAAAACATACAAAGAGTGAACGTTAAAACAGAATAAAGCTATTTACAATATTAAAAAAATTCCACCGCAATAAAAGAATAAAATGCAATTAAAAAAACGTCACGAATCACAAACTTGACATGCCTCAAATGCATGGTTTGTCACTTAAGTTTGGTTCTGTAAAATCTTTTTAAAAAATGATTATTTTTTAAAAAGGCGGAGTGTGTACAGGAGGTGTCCCCCTGGCCAAAAAGCCCAGGTTTGCTGACTGCGGCAGAAATGGGGAACACGGTCATTGCTCCCTGCTTCGCTCAACAAAGGGAGGGAAGCAGAGTGGGAAATTTCCAGATTCTTTCGAATCTCTTTAGAGGGGTCGTCGAATTCAACCCCAATTTCATGTCAACTTGATCTGCTTTTGATCAAATTTGCTGGCGTATAAGACGCACACCAGTTTCAAACAGTATTTTTTGGGCAAGAAAGTGAGGCCCTTTCCACATGGGGTTAAAAAAACGGTGTAGATCGACCTCCATGGAGGTCGTCTACACCGTTACACGAATTGGGGTGGATTAGTCTCGAGTAAATCCACATGCCAATCCACGGTCGAGCGCCCGCAAGTGGCGCCGCCGTGTGCTTTTGAAAAACCACATTTTATGTGGTTTTTCAAAGGCACGGGGCGTCTGGCCCCGTGCAGCCCCCGTATGGATTTACGGATGCGCGAAAGGGTGTCCCTGCGGATCGGGCAGGGGTGGGATTTCCAGCTGGCGAGCTTCTCCGATTGGTGGAGAGGCTCCGCCAGTCAAAACCCGCCATTTTGAGCGCTGCCAGGCGCCGAGGACGCCGCGGGACGCTGCTCCGTGTAGAGTAGCAAAATGCTCTGCTCCGTGCGGCAACAGAACGAGGTAAGCCCACGTTTTAGTGTGGTTTTCCCCGTTTCCCCGCCCGCGTGTGATAAGGGCCTGAGTCTTATGCGCCAGCAAATACAGGATGTCGAATTATAATTAGATAATGTATAGTTTGGGTACTTCCACAATTTTATACATTTCCTTTTTTCTATATTTTCCTTCCTTTCTTTCGAACAATTTATATTGTAAGTCCTTCTTCTATTATCGGGTTGTCTGTTAATATGGGTTCTGCATTTATAGTACTTATTGTTTCCCAATGTATTTTCCTCTTCCCTTTTCCAATTATATTTACATTATATTTAATGTAAAAAATTTACATTATATTTAATGTAAAAATAAATCTCAAAAAAAGACAAAAAGAAAAAGAAAAAACCTGATGTGCTAAAAATGCATCTCATCTAACAGAAATTAGTTAGATTCCTGGGCTTCTTAATGACCATTAATACCTCTCCACCTCTTTCTCTTCTTGCTCTGGCTGCCTTGAGTGTAAACGGCAATCGGGCTGAAGATCAGCTGTAGCGCCAACCACTGAAGGCCAGCGCATGGCCTGGGATGGGCATGGTGCAACCCATCAGCCACATGCTCATGGGTTTTTAATTCTATTTTTCAATTTTTTAAACTCTATTCTCCAATTAATTTTAAGTTCTATTTTAATATTCACTTTTTGTATCTTTTAAATTGCACTGATCTTTCAAAATGTGAGTCATTTGGAATCCCAATTTTGGGGAAAAAATCATAATATAAATAAACATAACAACAACACAAAAACGTGCAACTGCTGGACCTCAAATTCAGTGGCCACTGAAGCTCCCCCATTCCTGCAAAGCTTTCCAACCCAAAGGAATATACTATTGTTGTGTATTTTTCGCCCCAAAACCCCACAGAAAATTTCCCTAAATAAGAGAAAACACAGAAAAATGCCAAGCACCCCAGCACTCTGTACTGCCCCAAGACTTCCATTTTCCTGTGCATTGGCTCTCAAAATGGCTACAGGAAATCAGGCAATGTCACTTCTTGTTACCATTTTGAGAGTGATTGCAGAGATAAGCCAGGCACTCCTGGATTATCTGATAGGTGAAGGACTGGAGTGTGGTCAGAAAGTGGAATTAGTGGAAAAGTGGAATCAGTCTTTTGTCAGTTCTTCTCCTCTTGCCTTCTTCCTGGAGGGAACTTGAGGAAATTATGGAGGCTCGCCAAGCCATGTCTATAATTTACTACAGTTGAAAGAGCAGAACGTCCAAAAATGGTTGTCAAAAAGCAGTGGATGCCTGAATTTTGGTTTTACCGTGGTAGAGAGTGTGGTGCATGGGGAAATTTGGGTGGGAATTGTTCCCATGCAATTGTGCACCTCTGTCATAGCCCTTTGGGGGGCATGTAAAGAGAGGGTGTCCCCCTCTCTCTGGAGCTCCTCTCCTCCCTTCTTCACTTCTCTCTAAGCACAGATGCTTCTTTCAACACCTACATGTGCAACAAGCCTACAAGATCCAGAGCCAACGATGTCCCGCCCAGCCTCACCTGTACATGGTCCTCTGCGCACAGAGATGTTGTCCAACGCCACATCCAGGTAAGGGTTGCTCCCGCGAACCACCTCAAAAATCACCTGTACCAAAGCAGAGACAGTCAGTCTGTGCCTTACGTTCAGCAAGTGTCCAGGAACCAGGTGGCTGGAGTGCAAGGGCAGTCGGTTGCTAAGCCAGTCACAGGTCAGCCGTAGGCTAACCAGCAAGATGAAGAGAGAAGCAAGAGGGTGGTCAATGTAAAGTCGAAGGCTTTCACAGCTGGAATCCATAGTTGGTGTGAGTTTTTCGGACTCTGAGGCCGTGTTCTATCAGTATTTTCTCCTAATGTTTTGCCTGCATCTTTGGCTGGCATCTTCAGAGGATCTGGTGGCATGGAAGTGAGACAGAGTATATATACTTGTGTAGTCCCCACAAGTAGGACTATTCAAGTATATATGCTCTGTCTCACTTCCATTCCACCAGATCCTCTGCCATGCCACAAGTGGGACTACACAAGTATATGTGCTCTGTCTCACTTCCATGCCACCAGATCCTCTGCCATGCCACAGGTGGGACTACGCAAGTATATATGCTCTGTCTCACTTCCATGCCACCAGATCCTCTGCCATGCCACAGGTGGGACTACACATGTATATATGCTCTGTCTCACTTCCATGCCACCAGATCCTCTGCCATGCCACAGGTGGCACTACGCAAGTATATATGCTCTGTCTCACTTCCATGCCACCAGATCCTCTGCCATGCCACAGGTGGCACTACGCAAGTATATATGCTCTGTCTCATTTCCATGCCACCAGATCCTCTGCCATGCCACAGGTGGCACTACACAAGTATATATGCTCTGTCTCACTTCCATGCCACCAGATCCTCTGCCATGCCACAGGTGGCACTACGCAAGTATATATGCTCTGTCTCACTTCCATGCCACCAGATCCTCTGCCATGCCACAGGTGGGACTACACATGTATATATGCTCTGTCTCACTTCCATGCCACCAGATCCTCTGCCATGCCACAGGTGGCACTACACAAGTATATATGCTCTGTCTCACTTCCATGCCACCAGATCCTCTGCCATGCCACAGGTGGGACTACACATGTATATATGCTCTGTCTCACTTATGCCACCAGATCCTCTGTCATCCCACACATGGGACTACACAAGTATATATGCTCTGTCTCACTTCCATGCCACCAGATCCTCTGAAGACATCAGCCACACATGCAGGTGAAACATCAGGAGAAAATACTAATAGAACATGGCCTCAAAGCCTGGAAAACCCACAACAGCCTAAGAGGATGGTTGTCAGCCAGCCCAGAAGTCGCATAGCAAGTCAGCAGTCCAAATAAACAGAGCCAGCATGGAGCAAAACAGACTCGTAAACAATATCCAGTCCAGGGCCCAAAGAACATGAACACCAGAGAGTATTGCCAGTTACCAAGGCAGACGTTGTAAGCAACAAAGCTGCCAGGGAACTGCTGGGAGATTTATAGCCAAACGTCTCAAGGCTCTGGGTGCTTAATTAGGCAGCGTTTCTGACTTAAGGGCTTCTGGGATCAATGTTAACTTATCCTCATCTCTCCGACACTCTGCAAGCAGGTGCAGCACCTCTTCAGTCTCCTGCTGGGGTGCAGAGCCCCCCTCTACCTCAGTCCCCCCAGCTCTGACCCAGAGAGACCACGGATATCAGGAGTTGTACATTCCCGGCATTCCTGACACTCTGTGTCTGAATCTTCTAACTCAGACAGGCAGACGCTTAATTTTGGCCACTGACCAATCAAAATAATGAGTACAGTCATAAAAGCAAGTAACTAAGTTAACTTCTAACATCTAACTTCAATGACTATTAACAATTTGAAGGAATATTTCGTAGAATCATAGAATCACAGAAATGTAGAGTTGGAGGAGACCCCAGGGGCCATCCAGTCCAACCCCCTTCTGCCATGCAGGAACACCCTCAAAGCACTCCCTTGGACAGATGGCCATCCAGCCTCTGCTTAAAAACCTCCAAGGAAGGAGACTCCACTGCACTCCATGGAGGCAGCATAGAATCATAGAATCATAGAAATGTAGAGTTGGAGGAGACCCCAGGGGCCATCCAGTCCAACCCCTTCTGCCATGCAGGAACACCCTCAAAGCACTCCCTTGGACAGATGGCCATCAAGCCTCCGCTTAAAAACCTCCAAGGAAGGAGACTCCACTACACTCCGAGGCAGCAGATTCCACAGCCGGACAGCCCTGACTGTCAGGAAGTTCTTCCTGAGGTTCAGGTGGAATCTCCTTTCCTGCAGCTTGAACCCATTGCTCCTTGTCCTGGTCTCTGGAGCAGCAGAAAACAAGCCCTCTCCCTCCTCTACATTTCACAGGTAATGTAGTAAAATTTAGCTACGTCAAGCATAACAGTTTGTTCCTGATTATCCAACAGATAGCATCATCAGAATGTCCTGGGAATTTGGTTAGAAGGGGGAAAATCAGCTGTTGGTGAATATCCTTATAAAATTGACAATACAGAAGTACATGGACTGTAGTTTCTACAGCACCCGTATCACAAGGGAAAAATCAGGTTTTGTAGGGAATTTTCCCATATTTCCCTTCCAATACTGCTGTTAGGAGAACACTGAAGCTATTGAAGCTACTGATAAAGCTCTCCAAAATCTGGGTACTGTAACATAGAATCATAGAATCATAGAAATGTAGAGTTGGAAGAGACCCCAGGGGCCATCCAGTCCAACCCCCTTCTGCCATGCAGGAACACCCTCAAAGCACTCCCTGGGACAGATGGCCATCCAGCCTCTGCTTAAAAACCTCCAAGGAAGGAGACTCCACTACACTCCATGGAGGCAGCATCTTCCACGGCCGGACAGCCCTGACCGCCAGGAAGTTCTTCCTGAGGTTCAGGTGGAATCTCCTTTCCTGCAGCTTGAATCCATTGCTCCTTGTCCTGGTCTCTGGAGCAGCAGAAAACAAGCCCTCTCCTTCCTCTACATGGCATCCCTTCAAATATTTAAACATGGCTCTCATGTCCCCTCTCAACCTTCTCTTCTGCAGACTAAACATCCCCAGCTCTGTAAGTCTATCCTCAGAGGGCTTCATGGCTTCCAGGCCTCTCACCATTTTGGTGTAAGTATGTGGCCGGTCTAAGTATGTGGCCGGTTTAGAAATTTCCAACCCCAGAGGTTGAGTTATGACAGTCTGTCCTAACTCCTCACTCCACACAGCCCAAAGAATTGGAGGCAGAGGAGTTAAGATACAGAGAGGTCTCTGGGTCCAGATGAGAGCCCCCCTCCCCGAATCTGAGCATCTAGTGGGTGACGCAGCCCCTAGGAAATTCAGCAGGGTTGGCGCAAGCTCAGCTAGAGCTGAGGGACTCTGAAGATACATCTCCATAGTCTGTGGAATACTGCCAGGATAAGGAACAGCAGTGGAGGATTCAAAGCCTCTTGCATAAGAAATACTGAGCAATAAAGCTCCTGCCATCTCAAGGTCAGGGGGCTATAAATCCCACGGCAACTTCTGGGTGTTTTTGTTGTTGGCAACTGTCTGTTTTCCCTGCCTTTTGCACACTTCCAGCTCATGGATTTATTTGGATTCCTGACCTTTGGACTGGCTTATTAGGGTACATCTCTTAGAATGACTGAGACTTCACTCCTCTACCCTCCTTCAATCTTTGGAAACTCCCTTGTCTACCTGTTTGTGACTCACCTGTAACTGCTTCTCCCTATGGCAGCCTGCCCCCCACCGCACTTGCTGCTTGGACAGCAAAGCACAGGACACAGTTGAGAGAGTTTTGGATTCACTGGTGAGACAGATGTAAGCACATGGCCACTAAGGCTCAGATGCCCGCTCCATCCATCCAAAGGGGTGACACTGCAGTTTGGGCCATAGAGCCGGTAATGTTACCTTTTTTTTTGGACAATCACTCTCAGAATCCACCAGCCAGCATATCTGGCGGGCTGGGGGACTCTGGGAGTTATTGTCTGAAAAGTTAATGTTTCCAATACAGTTGCCTCTCCACATTCAAGGAGGTCGTGGGTGCAGGACCCCTGTGAAAGTGGGATAACCACAAATATCTCTAGGCCACCCAAAACTATCTTTACCACACATATAAAGTACAATACAAAGATTCAACCTACTGCAAATTCAAATGGACACTGCACAATGCATTTGAATCTGTGGTGGGGAGAATCATAGAAATCTAGAGTTGGAAGAGACCCCAGGGGCCATCCAGTCCAACCCCCTGCCATGCAGGAACACTCTCAAAGCACTCCCTTTGACAGATGGCCATCAAGCCTCTGCTTAAAAACCTCCAAAGAAGGAGGAGCCTCCACCACACTCCGAGGCAGCAGATTCCACTGCCGGACAGCCCTGACCGTCAGGAAGTTCTTCCTGAGGTTCAGGTGGAATCTCCTTTCCTGCAGCTTGAATCCATTGCTCCTTGTCCTGGTCTCTGGAACAGCAGAAAACAAGCCCTCTCCTTCCTCTACATGGCATCCCTTCAAATACTTGGCTCTCATGTCCCCTCTTAACCTTCTCTTCTGCAGACTAAACATACCCAGCTCTCTAAGTCTATCCTCGTAGGGCTTCATGGCTTCCAGGCCTCTCACCATTTTGGTCGCCCTCCTCTGGACTTGCTCCAGCTTGTCAATATCCTTCTTGAATTGGGGTGCCCAGAACTGGACACAGGATTCAAGATGGGGTCTAACCAAAGCAGAGTAGAGTGGCACCAGCACCTCCCTCAATCTAGACACCAGACTCCTATTGATGCAGCCGAGAATTGCATTGGCCTTCTTGGCTGCCGCATCACACTGCTGACTCATGTTCAGCTTGTGGTCTATGAAGACTCCTAGATCCGTTTCACACGTCCTGCTATCCAGCCATGTGTTCCCCATCCTATATTTGTGGATTCCTTTTTTCTACCTAAGTGTAGGACCTTCCACTTCTCTCCGTTGAATTTCATTTTGTTAGCCTCGGCCCAGCTCTCCAATCTATCCAGGTCATTTTGAATTTTGATCCTGTCCTCTGGCGTATTAGCAACCCCTCCCAATTGGGTACCATCTGCAAACTTGATGAGCATGCCCTCTATTCCTTCATCCAAGTCGTTGATAAAAATATTGAACAGCCCTGGGCCCAGGACAGAACTCTGTGGCCCCCCGCTAGTCACTTCTCTCCAGGATGAAAAGCAGCCATTCGTGATCACCCTTTGGGTTCGGTCGGTCAACCAATTACAAATCCACTAACAGTAGCCCTGTCCAGCCCACATTTTACCAGCTTCTTTGCAAGAAATGTGTTTTTAGCTAACTGTCCCCAACAAGCTGGGTACTCATTTTACTGACCTGCGGAAGGATGTAAGGCTGAGTCAACCTGGAGCCCGGTAGGATACCACACATAAAAAGTACAATACAAAGATTCAACCTACTGCAAATTCAAATGGACACTACATAGTGCATTTGAATCTATGGTGGGGAGCATGCCAGCCATCCGGTTCTGCCTTCAAGGTGGCAGGGTTCCTTTGCAGGGCAGATGCTGGAGGGGCTTCCTTACACCTCTGCCGGTGCCCTATGCCATTTTTAATTACAAGCCTTGCTTCGTGTTCGCAGTCTCTTCTAATCTCGTGAGGACTGCAGAGAGACCGTGAACGCAAGGTGAGGCTTCTAAGTCCCTATTAAAAACGGCGTAGGGTAGCAATGGAGGCAGTGGCAAATAATCTGCAAATGATCAAGTCTGCAAAAATTAAACACGCAAATGTGAAAGGCTGACCGTAATGGCTCCTTCCCCTCCCTGTTCCACTCACCTTGCTTGGCTGTGGTCCACCATACGGTACTGTCACAGATCCCAAGAGCCACGCGGGGCTTTGTACCCCAGTCCGGGTCCAGAGGAGGACCACCGTTCCGGACGGCCCCTCCACCAGCACCCGGAGTTGCGTCTCGACTTCCACAATGCCAGACATATAATAGTAGAACTCCACACAGGTGTCGGTGTCCGTGCAGAAGGCCCGAGTGGTCAGACGGATGGACTGGCCTGGTAACAAGGAACCCCCTTCTGCATAGATGTAGTAGCCCTCTGGAAGAAGAGGATAGCCAGGGCTCAATTAAAGTTCAGACTACAAGCCAGAACAGATTCTCTGCATCACTGATGTGGGAGATACCAGCCGCCACCTGGGAGAAATCTATCTACTGATTCTCTCCGGCTTGTTTCTTCACCAGGAAGCCACAGAAGCAACCCTAGGAGGGACCATGACTTGGCACGGCAGAGAAAAGTCAAAGAGCCAGGCGGAGCATGGATGTAAAAAGTTACAAGTTACCTATAACTAGTTATCTCTTTGGGTAATGAGGCAGAACAATGCGATACTTAAACAACATTGTGCTAACAAATGTATAAACAATATATAAAAGCATCAATAGGAGTCTGGTGTCTAGATTGAGGGAGGTACTGGTACCACTCCACTCTGTGTTGGTCAGACCCCATCTTGAATCCTGTGTCCAGTTCTGGGCACCCCAATTCAAGAAGGACATGGTCAAGCTGGAGCAAGTCCAGAGGAGGGCGACCAAAATGGTGAGAGGCCTGGAAGCCATGAAACCCTATAAGGATAGGAGAGCTGGGTATGTTTAGTTTGCAGGAGAGAAGGTGAAGAGGGGACATGAGAGCCATGTTTAAATATTTGAAGGGATGCCACGTAGAAGAAGGAGAGGGCTTGTTTTCTGCTGCTCCAGAGACCAGGACAAGGAGCAATGGATTCAAGCTGCAGGAAAGGAGATTCCACCTGAACCTCAGGAAGAACTTCGTGATGGTCAGGGCTGTCCGGCAGTGGAATCTGCTGCCTCGGAGTGTGGTGGAGTCTCCTTCCTTGGAGGTTTTTAAACAGAGGCTGGATGGCCATCTGTCCAAGGGAGTGCTTTGAGGGTGTTCCTGCATGGCAGGGGGTTGGACTGGATGGCCCCTGGGGTCTCTTCCAACTCTAGATTTCTATGATTCTATGATTATATACAGCCTATAATAAAATTATATATACATATAATTATATATATTATATATATAGTCTATAATAAAACTATATATACATATAATTTTAATTGTTTTTAGAGCTTTTTATCCTTTTTAACTGCATTTTTATTCTTTACTTGGCTGTTATTTTTCAAGCGCTGTAAATGGAGGTGGTTAACATTATTCCTCAGGCCAAGCTGTCCCCAGACCCTCCCTGGCTCCTTACCTCCATGGGGGTAATCCCCCGGGGGCCCAGTCTCTTCCGTTGGGGTGGACTGGTTCGTCCGTGTCCATGTGACATCATCGGCCCCGGTAGTGACCCAGCCGCAGAAGGGATTTGTGTTGTCATTGAAGTCACACTGGGTGAAAATTTCTGGGAACGGGAAGCAGCCGGGAAGGGAAGAATCTGAGAAGCGCTGTTTGATTCCTGCCCGCATTGCTGCCTTCTTTGACCCCAGCCGCCCCTTTCCACCCTGCCCCATAGGCTCACTCTCCCCACACACCAGGGGATGAAATACCTTCACATGGTGAGATGCGAACGCTGTCCACGGCCAGACCAGGTTTCCCTCTGTAGGTACCTTCAATGACAAACTAGGAAGGATTGGGAAAAAAAATCCTCACCACCAACTCTTCCTCATAGAATCATAGAATCGTAGAAATGTAGAGTTGGAAGAGACCCCAGGGGCCATCCAGTCCAACCCCCTGCCATGCAGGAACACCCTCAAAGCACTCCCGACAGATGGCCATCAAGCCTCTGCTTAAAAACCTCCAAAGAAAGACTCCATCACACTCCATGGAGGCAGCAGATTCCACTGCTGGACAGCCTGGACCGTCAGGAAGTTCTTCTGAGGTTCAGGTGGAATCTCCTTTCCTGCAGCTTGAATCCATTGCTCCTTGTCCTGGTCTCTGGAGCAGCAGAAAAAAAGCCCCCTCCTTCCTCTACGTGGCATCCCTCCAAATATTTAAACATGTCCCCTCTTAACCTTCTCTTCTGCAGACTAAACATACCCAGCTCTCTAAGTCTGTCCTCATAGGGCTTCATGGCTTCCAGGCCCCTCACCATTTTGGTCGCCCTCCTCTGGACTTGCTCCAGCTTGTCAATATCCTTCTTGAATTGGGGTGCCCAGAACTGGACACAGGATTCAAGATGGGGTCTAACCAAAGCAGAGTAGAGTGGCACCAGCACCTCCCTCAATCTAGACACCAGACTCCTATTGATGCAGCCAAGAATTGCATTGGCCTTCTTGGCTGCCGCATCACAATGCTGACTCATGTTCAGCTTGTGGTCTATGAAGACTCCTAGATCCCTTTCACACGTGTCCCCCATCCTATATTTCTGTATTCCATTTTTCCTACCTAAGTGTCGGACCTTACACTTCTCTCTGTTGAATTTCCTATTGTGAGCCTTGGCCCAGCTCTCCAACCTATCCAGGTCGTTTTGAATGTTGATCCTGTCCTCTGGCGTATTAGCAACCCCTCCCAATTGGGTATCATCTGCAAACTTGATGAGCATGCCCTCTATTCCTTCATCCAAGTCATTGATAAAAATATTGAACAGCCCTGGGCCCAGGACAGAACCCTGTGGCCCCCCGCTAGTCACTTCTCTCCAGGGTGAAAAGCAGGCATTCGTGATCACCCTTTGGGTTCGGTCGGTCAACCAATTACAAATCCAACTAACCAATTACAAATCCAACTAACTGTTGTAGAAGGAGGTACTAGATACTTCCTTATGAACAGTGGGAAAAGTAGATTTGCTAGTCTGCTTGCAGAAAGCAGATACTGCTACTGTTTTCAGTACAAAAAGGTTGCTTTTCTTTCTTCTTTTTGGAAAATTTTTAAAGTTTTTTCTGTCCAATAATTATTTGGAGGAAAAAAAGTACCAAAATGAAAAAAAAAAAAAATAGAAAATGTGCAAAACTCTTGTAACCTTGCCTAGCAGGAAGAAAACTAAGCTAAGACACTTCTGAGATTTCAAGGTCCCAACAGGTACAAAAACACCCAGGGAAACCTATATTGTTCCTCCCCGCCCTGAAAACCCTTCTCCCGTCCCCTGACTGATTGCTCCTTGTTTCTGAAGCTGAGCACTGCCCCTCGTCCTGCCAAAAAGCCCCAGTTCTGTTGAATCCCCCAACCTCCTTACCTGGATGTCGGCTGTCCCAGTATAATTGACTGCTGCTGGATTCCAGTCGGGTCCGTGTTCCCCACTGAGGGTTAACAAGGGGGACCCCAGTTCTCCCCCTGTTTAAACAGAAATGCAAAAAGAACGAGTTGTTAAAATCATGGATCTTGCCCAAGTTGCAATATTGAGGTGCATTTTAGAAGACAGATCAACTGAAGATTTTTTGAAAGACTGTTTATGGATTTTCCAAGCAATAAAAAAATCTAATGATATAATAATCTGTGGTTATGATTATTAGTAATTCTAGCAAGCTCAATGTATATAGATCTGTAATTGCAGAATAAGACATGGGATATTAATTGACTTTTCTATTACAGTTAGAATGTGGGGGGGGGTTCAGAGTTCCTCTGTGTGTTCGTTAGTGTCGTTAGAGTTTGTTTAATGCAAGTCTTTTAGTAATGGGTTGTGTTATTACACTTTGGCTTCAGTCTAGCATAATTTAGTTTATTTTACTGTAAGGTTGGTTTGTGCATGATTTGTTTCTTTCCTCCCAGCTTTGTGTGTCTGTGGGTGTGTGTTCTCTGTTCCTTTTTTCCTTTTCCTCTGGTTATGGACGGGTTTGTTTGTATCTTCTGCTAAAACGAATAAACATTAAATCTCAAACTAAAAGAATGTGAAGACGAGTAGATCACTTAATCCTAAAACTTCTTCCTCCGTAGCTGAGAGGCAGCTGCCCTGAAGATCCGGGAATCTGACGGGACTTTCAAAGAGACGCCTTTCCCATTTCGGGTCTCCCTGCGCCCACGGGGTCTGTGCACTTGCCTGCCGCAACTGCCGCAAAGACCTTCAGCTCCGTGTCACTGGAGACGCCGTGCAGAGTGTAATAGAAACTGAGGGAGAGGCAGCCCCCCAGGGACTGGTACGGGGGGCTTTTGAGAAGGGCTGTCCCGCTGCCTTCTGGATCCCAGGCGCTCAGCAACATGTAGAAGCCGACTGTAAGGAAGTGGAGAAAGAGTCAGGGTCCACCGTGGACTGAAACGGCCCTCTTGGGTCCAAGACCGAAAGTGAGATATCCCCCCCCCCGACGGCACCTCTGCCTGAACCCCTGGAGAGCTCTTGCTTCTGATAGTCAGAGTTGACAATACTGGTCTGGACAATACTGGACAATACTGGTCCAGCTCTGTACAAAGACAGCTTCCCAAGTTCACGTATTCCAAAGATCCTGTTACCATGCCATACATCCCCACTCCATGATATGACTGGCAATGAACATTAAATATAAATCATGCACTGCTATGGCTGAAAAGCCATGCTGGCAAAGAGGCTGCATGCGAGCAAAAGTAGGTCGGATGGGACCTCAGAGCACGGCCAGGTCACAGGTGTGAGGGATCAGTCGGGAAGCTCTGATGCTGATGAGCTTGCAATGAACCCCTCAAGGACTCAACCTTCAAATACAATAGCACACAAAACTGTCTCAACAGAGCAACCGATGGTCATCGCCCCGTTCTCTCTTCTCTTTGAAATTCTCCGTTGTTTCCTCAACTGCCCAGGGTTGACCAAACTGTTCTAAATGGGCTTCCTGTGTTCCTGCACAGAGGGTCCCAGGCAGGAAAGAATGCTGCTTTCGAAATAGAATCATAGAATCATAGAAATCTAGAGTTGGAAGAGACCCCAGGGGCCATCCAGTCCAACCCCCTGCCATGCAGGAACACCCTCAAAGCACTCCCAACCGACGGCCATCCAGCCTCTGCTTAAAAACCTCCAAAGAAGGAGGAGCCTCCACTACACTCCATTGGGGCAGCAGCAGATTCCACTGCCGGTCAGCCCTGACTGTCAGGAAGTTCTTCCTGAGGTTCAGGTGGAATCTCCTTTCCTGCAGCTTGAATCCATTGCTCCTTGTCCTGGTCTCTGGAGCAGCAGAAAACAAGCCCTCTCCTTCCTCTACGTGGTATCCCTTCAAATACATGCTATGTAGTTGTTCTCTGCCTCGATCCATATGGAGAGGCGGGATACAAATAAATAAATAAATAAATAAATAAATAAATAAATAAAATGAAAACAGGGCTGGACCAGGTAGACTAAGGATCTGGCACAGGGCAAGGACAGCCCCCTATGGAAAGGGTCCCAGGCTCTGTCCACCCCAGGTACCATCTAGGAAACCATCCTGCCAGCCAGAGCTTGCAGAACTGGAGTAAGGGGAGCAACGGTCTGGTTTTGACCAAGGGCAACTTGCTCTCCCCCTTCGTCAGCCTGCTCTTCTCCCTCTTCTAGACTGGGCCAGCGCTTATGCCTTGAGCACCTCCCTGCTTAGAGGAGGAAGAGTGGAAAGGAGGCGCCGGACAGACTTGGCAGAAGACAGCCGATTGCAGCTCAGGGAGAAATTGCAGCTGCAAAACTAGAACACAGAGGCTGCCTCTGGGAGATCGGACCGGGCTTGGAGCTGACGGAGACGGGAGGTGGTGGTGGCAGAAACAGCGTGTGGAAGGAGAACTGACTCTGGTATTGAGGGAGGTGGGTAGGAATAGAATGCTCAAGAGTTAAAGAATTCTGTTACTGAGTTTTAATAAGCCTACATTTAAATTTTTTGAGAAACTGTCTCTGGCTGTCTCTATCAAGCCTGATGAGGAGACAGGCTACGCCCACCATAAAGAACCCACACGGCAACACGGCCACAGGTCCCCATTCAAGGTGTAATTTTGAGGCCCAGGAACCCAATCTAGAAAGGGGTTCCGTGGGAGAACAAGGGCAGGGTGAGTGGCAGGATTCCCAGGGGTGGAACTGTGGGGTCAGCCCGGGAAAAGGGATCCGTTGTCAGAGGGAGGACGACCGAGGCAGGAGGTACTCACACCCTGGTTTAGAGAAGTCGTCCTCGGGCCCCACGCCGGGCTCGTCGCCTTGCCCAGACCACTGCTCCCACTGGACGTCCCCGTCAGCCGGGTTTTCCCATCCGCAGAGGTCGTCCAGAGTGTCAAAATCGCAGCCGGTCACACAGGCTGAAAGATGAAGTGGAGAAGGATCCCTCAGTTGCGTGGAAGGAAAGCAAACCCGGTCAGCCAAAATGGGGCCAGGTTCTCTCGTAGGGGCCCCAAACCCTTGAGCCCACCCCTCCCTCCCTCCCTTCTGCCTCCCAGCGTTTGAACCCACAAGGGGGAGAAACCCAGCGTTCAGGACACTCACGCGAGCAAGGCCCAACCCCGATGGAGACACTGTCCACGGCCATATCGATCTCGCTGCTTTCAACCCGTGTGGCTGTGAACACAACCTGGGAGGAAAAAGACAGTCAGAGGTGGCTCCAACGGATGGGGTGAATCCTCTCCAGTTTTTAGCCCGAACTGTCAAGGAGCCATCCAAGCTGCCAAAACCTTTCCTCAAACCAGGTTTTTGGACCCTGGGCTTAAAGATAAGACTACAACCAGGAGCAGATTCACCACTCCCACCCACCAACGTGGGAGCCACTGGCCGCCACTGGAAAAGGTTGGAGACATGACGGGAACTGAGATGGAGGCAGTGTCATGGCTGCAGGGGAGCCACAAAGACCTTCAACATCCAAACAGTGATGCTACTGGATTTTGGATGCAGTTTGGCTGGAGTTACCGTTCAGACACAGGAACCAGAATCAGAGCAGGATGTGACAATGAGCAGCTAAAGAGAAACGTGCCCCCTCTGCCCATCATCTTCCTTTCCAAGATTTACACATTTGGGGGGAAGCACCCAGGGGCACGGGAATGATAGCACTGCCTCCTCCCCAGAGTTTGGAAAAGTTACTAAACAGTGGTATTGTTTCCTCCTGCTAGTCAAAGTTTGGGAAAGAGACTCTTTTTTGGACCACAGCACCCAAAATTTGGGGACTTGTGGTCCAAAAAGCCACTTTCTTGAGCAGTGCTCCTTCTTCCCCCACAAAAAAATTACCTTAAAAGGACGCTGAACTGGGTTCTGCACAGTCACAGCTCCAACCAGCCAGGCTGAACTTTGCATCCCTCCTCGAGTCCACAGAGTGGAGATGTTCCCCGAAGGATCCTGGACTTTAACGGCCAGCTGGGCCTTGTCCGAGAAGCTGTACAGATAATAGAGGAATTCCACACAGATCTCGGCCGTGTTTGGATTCAGAGCCGGGCTTTGCAACTGCACCGATTCCCCCACCTCTGGGTAGATGTAATATCCTCCTGGAAAAGGCAGAAAGCAGGTAAGCTATGATTTCAGTGGGTCCCCCACATCCACATGCCCAATATACCCAATTTTACTTATCCAGGCTGAAAATATTACTTTGAATGCACAGGCTTTGGACTGCAAATAATGGCCACAAAACCTTCTTTCTCTTGGATTCTATCCAGTTTCAGAGACTCCTCCCCAAGCTACATAGAATCATAGAGTCATAGAAATGTAGAGTTGGAAGAGACCCCAGGGGCCATCCAGTCCAACCCCCTTCTGCCATGCAGGAACACCCTCAAAGCACTCCCGACAGATGGCTATCCAGCCTCTGCTTAAAAACCTCCAAGGAAGGAGACTCCACTACACTCCAAGGCAGCGGATTCCACTGCCGGACAGCCCTGACCGTCAGGAAGTTCTCCCTGAGGTTCAGGTGGAATCTCCTTTCCTGCAGCTTGAATCCATTGCTCCTTGTCCTGGTCTCTGGAGCAGCAGAAAACAAGCCCTCTCCTTCCTCTACGTGGCATCCCTTCAAATATTTAAACAAGGCTATCATGTCCCCTCTTAACCTTCTCTTCTGCAGACTAAACATACCCAGCTCTCTAAGTCTATCCTCATAGGGCTTCATGGCTTCCAGGCCCCTCACCATTTTGGTCGCCCTCCTCTGGACTTGCTCCAGCTTGTCAATATCCTTCTTGAATTGGGGTGCCCAGAACTGGACACAGTATTCAAGATGGAGTCTAACCAAAGCAGAGTAGAGTGGTACCGGTACCTCCCTCGATCTAGACACCATACTCCTATTGGTGCAGCTGAGAATTGCATTGGCTTTCTTGGCTGCCGCATCACACTGCTGACTCACGTTCAGCTTGTGGTCTATGAAGACTCCTAGATCCCTTTCACACGTCCTGCTATCCAGCCACGTGTCCCCCATCCTATATTTCTGGATTCCATTTTTTCTACATGCTCATCCTGATACCTGCATCGTTCATCTCACTGGGAAAAAAATAGTGTTCGCTGTTGTCTACGTTTTCCGTTATCCACGGAAGTCCAGAAACGTACCACCCCACGGATGCAGGAACTTAATGTACTTTTAATTTTGTTTCATGGGGTGGAAATGTAGCCAGTGCCTCTGGGGTGGAACAGCTCTTGAAATGAGGGTCTTTCATCAGGTCCGAATTTCTTTTCTATTTCAGTGTGGTTAGGATGTGTTTAGCACTAACAAGTTAAGCCTTTTAGTAATCAGTTGTGTCATTATCTTTTAGCCTTAGGACTTTATCACACAGGACAATTAAATGGCAATTACAGCAGGCTTATCACACAATTTTTTTTCTTCTGTTGTTCTCCCAGTGGGAGAATGCTTTGAAAAGCATTTTATTAACACAAAGAATCCATAAATGACCTTCTTTGTAAAAGAATTGCTTTCCAAATGGTCTCCCACTGGAAGAACAACAGAAGAGGCTGGTAAGGCCAGCCAAAGACCCTGTTGTCCTGCTGGAATTGCCATTAACCTGCCTCTCAGGCGATAAAGCACTCAGTTTAGCTCAATTAAACTTTGGTTTTAGCTAACACATATATATTTGTGTATAGTTTCTTTTTTTTCTTGTTCTTTTCTGCAGCTGTGGGTTATTTTGTTTGCATCTTCTACTACTACTGATAATTAATAATAATAACAACAACAACTAATAAATCTCAAGGAAATAGCACTAAAAATCTGCAGTCTGGAGGGTCCCTGCACCTCGGTCTATAAGACATTGCAAGCTCTTCGTTCCTTGTTCTCCGGCCTTTGCAACGGCCCAGGCAGTTGCATAGGAATGTGGAGACGATTTGCCCCAGGCAGCAATGTTTCTGGGTCGTCCTGGTCCATAGCCATGCCCCCATGTGTCGTGGCCATGTTCCTGTGTGCCCTGGCCATGCCCCCCAGTGGCCCCCGCCCCTCGTGTTGTAGCTCTGCCCCCTCCTGCCCCCCCAAGCTCTGCCACTGGGTCCGGGCCATTTCTGCACTAGACTGTTATAGTGCCATTATTCCACTTTCAACGTCCTACGGAATTCTGGGGTTTGCAGTTTAGGGAGGGGCCCCAAAAGTCATCCCCAAAGGCCCCTCCCTAAACTGCAAACCCCAGGATTCCGTAGGACGTTGAAAGTGGAATAATAGCACTACAACAGTTTGGTGCGGAAATGGCCCCAGTTAGACGCTCCTATCAGAGGGACTGAGGGCAGGGACGCTGGGGTCAAAATGAAGTCTTACTCCGTTCGGGTCTCCCTCCTGGGGGTCCGGGACTCTGCCCAGGCCTTTGCCCATCCCCTCGAAGCCACTCCCCGCCATCGCCCTCGGATTGGGTCCAGTCGCAGAAAGGGCTCTCTGGGTCATCAAAGTCGCAGCTGGTGAGGGTGGCTGAGAAGCAGGAGGAGAAAATAAGACAGTTAGACCCATAGATTCCTGGAGAGGGAAGATACCACCAAGGGCCTCCTGTCCTACACCACGCCACCCTGCACAAATACACAATTAAGGCATTCCCAACCAACGGCCATCCAGCCTCAGTGTAAGAACCTCCAAAGAAGGAGGAGACTCCACCACACTCCATGGAAGTTCTCCCTAATGCTTTGATGGAACCTCTTTTCCTGCAGGTTGAAGCCATTGCTCCATAGAGATCTAGGCCATTTCTGCACTATATATTGTTATAGCGTTATAATGCCATTATTCCACTTTCAACATCCTCGGGATTCCTGGGGTTTGCATTTTAAGGAGGGGCTTCAAAAGCCATCCTCAAAGGCCCCTCCCTAAACGGCAAACCCCAGGACTCCATAGGATGTTGAAAGTGGAATGATAGCGCTATAACAGGCGAGTGCGGAAATGGCCCTAGTCTCTGGAGCAGCAGAAAACAAGCTTGCCTTGTTCTTCATACGACCTCTTTTCAAATATTTAAACATAGGCCATTTCTGCACTGGACTGTTATGGTGCTATGATTCCACTTGCAACCTCCTATGGAATCCTGGGGTTTGCAGTTTCGGGAGGGGCTGGTCGGCCCCTCCCGAAACTGCAAACCCCAGGATTCCATAGGATGTTGCAAGTGGAATCATAGCACCATAACAGGCCAGCCGGTCCCTCCCGAAACTGCAAACCCCAGGATTCCGTAGGAAGTTGCAAGTGGAATCATAGCGCTATAACAGGCTAGTCCAGAAATGGCCATAGTGATCATTTCACTTCTTAACTTTCTCTTCTCCAGGCTAAACGCACCCTAAGGGCATGGTTTCCTGGTCTTTCAGGGAAAGAAAGGCATATCTCAATTAACAAAGCCAATGTGTTCCTGGGCATGATTTCTTTAACAGGCAGGAATAACATGGAGAGGGTAGGGAGAGGTTTCTACAGCGGACACGCACAGAAACACACACAGTTTTGGCAAACTTTTTAATCAAAATTAACCATATGTGCACACGAAGTGAAACATCCACAAAAGTTGCCTCTTTGGACATTTGCAGACTGCTCCTTTCCTCATTATTTCAAAATCTCAATTAAAACCTTCTTGTTTTCAAAACCTTTTGGAGTTTTAATATAATATTGTTCTATAATTTTGTATAGTTTGATTATGCGTACTTGTCAGTTTACTTTCTATTATAGGGTGCCCACCATACACGCAGGGGTTCTGTTCCAGGAACCCCTGCCTAAAGCAAAAAATGTGGAGCATCATGTCCCTTAATCAGACATGATGCTTCGTGCAACCTCACATTCATGTGCACAGAGGTTGTGTGGGAGGACAGCTTGAGAAAGACTTTGTAAAAAGGAGCCTCTTGGCCATTTCCGCACTAGCCGGTTATAGCGCGATGATTCCACCTTCAACATCCTCTGGAATCCTGGGGTTTGCAGTTTCGGGACGGGACGGGACAGGTGGCCCCTCCCGGAACTGCAAACCCCAGGATTCCATAGGAGGTTGAAAGTGGAATCATCGCGCTATAACCGGCTAGTGCGGAAATGGCCAAGAGGCTCCTTTTTACAAAGGAGTCAACGAAGGAGACAGTAAGAAAAGCTATCCATACTACCATCGGTGCGCACACACACTCACTCCGGCCACATGAGAGTGGGTGGGAAGTCACTTACATTTTGTGGCAAATGGTTTCCGTAGTACTTCAGCACCATGGTTCTGTTTCGCCCTGAAATGAAAGAAGGAAGAAGCAGGAAAAAGGTGAGCAACAGGAAAATAAAGTTTGGGACAGCTAGAGCGGGTGGCGTGAATTCACGTACACAAATTCTCCTTTTTCTAGGGCACATGACC
Organism: Ctenosaura bakeri; assembly: GCA_948474755.1. NCBI lineage: Eukaryota > Metazoa > Chordata > Lepidosauria > Squamata > Iguanidae > Ctenosaura > Ctenosaura bakeri. The sequence goes on from CAOLHI010002603.1 coordinate 191,781, forward strand.
TCCTCTCCATGTGGAGAGCTAAACCGAAGGAGAGAGTCCATTTCTAAATGTGGAAGGAAAATTATCTGGAAGACTCAGTTTGCAAACACTGGGGCCATATCCGCACTATGATGCTATGATTCGACTGGTCCCTCCCGAAACTGCAAACCCCAGGATTCCATAGGATGTTGAAAGTGGAATCACAGCGCTATTAACAGTCTAGTGCGGAAATGGCCCTGGTCTAACTACCTCATTGAACTACAAATCCCAAGATCCCCCAGGATGGACCCTGGACAGGTACTGTGATATCATACAGATACATATTGGGCAAGGATGTAGCTGGTGGGGAGGCAAAAGGAAGGCATTCCCCCCCAGATAAGAATTCTACCCCAATGATGTTTTCCTTCGGTCCCCAAATTTACAGCATGACAAGGAAAGAGGTGCAGAAAATCACTCATCCCCAGATCTCTTCTGTTCACAGTATGTGCCTTCACTGGTTCGCCTTTCCCCGACCCGTTTCTTTCAACATATTTCTAAATGCTCGACTGAAGTTTTTTCCCCCCCACAATTAAAACAACCATTTATTATTGCTATTTCACATGAATTATTTCTTGAATCTTCCAAACTGATCTAGATTTCATTTCCAAAATCTCTTAACATTGTTATATCATTGTACTGCACTTTTCAGCTATTTTACACGTTGGTACATAGCATTTCCATTAAATGCTCAACTGAAGTTTTAAGCTATTGCAATATTAGAGTGAAGGAAAACTTCATGGTGGGGTGCAGAGATTTTACTTTGGAGGCAATACCATGCTCTGCTGTAGCTCCTATCCTATTGAGAGCCCGTGGTTTAAGTCTCTCACTGATTATAAATCCCAGAATTTCACACAATGGAGCCTTGACAATTAAATTGGTATCAAACTGGGACAGCTGGGCAATGTGGATATGTGCAAGATCTCCTAGGCTGAGAACTAGTGATCTAGACCACGTTCACGGGTCTCAGATAGATCTTTTGAGAGAAATTCCCACCACCACCACCGCCCGCTATTGCTCTTAGGAATCCATTTCTAAATCCAAATAATCCAAGTGCATTGTGATTTATCCTTTGTTCCCACTTGAGTGTTTTCATTGCTCAAAGTTCATGGCGAGGGAGCAACGTCAGTTGGGTGTGTGAGATAATTACCTGCTTAAAATGCGGGTGAGGGAATTAAGACACAGCCATAGAGAAATAGTAAAGCAATAAATACCAGAAAGTAAGGGGGTCATGGCATTTAAAAAAGAAAAAAAGGAGAATAGCTTGGATAAACCTGGAAACTTGGATAAAATTACATTACAAATCAGGGCACCTTAAAAAATGACACCCCACTCTCGATGCTTGTAATTTTTAGTAGAAGTGCTATGTGCTCAGCCAGCTCTGACGACCTTTCTTCCAGCCCTCATTTCATTTCTCCAAACTGTTTAGGATCTGCGTTCGAGAGCTCTGGGCTTCTCACTCAACCACGGGTTTCCTCTTCCTTGGCTTCATCCTTTCTCAGTTGCTGCTCTGGACTCTCGGAATTGCCTCTCTGAAGATTTACAAACTGCTCCTTCCTTCACTTTTATCGGCCTCAATTGAAAACTTTCTTGCTTTCCAAAGCTTTTGGAATTTTAGTTTAATATTGTTTTATGATCTTGTATAGCTTGATTACACATACTTGTCAGTATGAATGCATGAATTTGCTTTATATTATATTACAATGGTTCTTGCATTTCTATCTGAATTTGTTTTACTACTGTATTGCATAGTTTTATATTTGTATTACACCTTCCTTCCCCTATATATGTGTCTGTGTGTCTGTATTAGATTGTGCACCTTTAGCAGAGCTGGCTATTTTTGCTGTTTTTCTGCTTGCTAGGTGCCATGTGCGCTGATGGCACTATTTGAAATAGAAACAACCACAACCTCCTGGAATGACGCTGGGGACAAACACATTCTAACTCCCATTTTACAGACAGGAACCGAGACACCAACTCCCTAGCAGATGGGAACAAGGTCTCCTAAATCAAGATTCAAAGCCCAGTTTACATGCAATGCTCACCCACATCACCATCCAGTTCATATCGTCCTTTGAGTTTTGCTTCTCACGGCTGCAATTTTAAAACCAAGATACTTTGCCAACCTCCTATGAGACAACTAAAGCCATTAATCTCTAACCCAGTGGTTCTCAACCTGTGGGTCGGGACCCCTTTGGGGGTCGAACGACTTTTTCACAGGGGTCGCCTAAGACCATTGGAAAATACATACTTCCGATGGTCTTAGGCTCCATTCCCTCCTCAGTGGTGGTGCACAAGTGTGAGCCACGTGCTCGTGTCCTCCTGTCCCCTGTTCAGAAGGGACTGAAATCGATCCCCTTCTCCGCTACCGGGAGAACCTCCCGTCTGACGGGCCAGCTTGGGAGGGCGGCAGCAGCACGGGGGGGCAGGCCCCCTCCTCACCACAGCCCCTGCCCCACTCGCCACGGAGGGGGGTGCTGCGGAAGGGCTGGGGGGCCGCATGGCGGCGCTTTTCCAGGGGGTTGAGCTGCGCCTGGCGCAAAGGATAAAGGCACTGGGATTCCTCCCCCCCCCGGCCAGGGTCGACGCTCTGGAAACTTTTCCCACACTGCCCCCCCGAGCGGAAACGAGAGCGAAGCAGAAGCAGAGCCCGGGGTGGGGTTTCTCGGAGTTTTTTCCCAGGGGAGACGCGCGGCTCCTCTTTCCCTCCCTGCCCCCCCCCGTTCCTGGCTGGCGAGGCGGCCTTTGCCGGGGGGGGGGAGGCATTGTAAATAATAAATAAATAATTTTATGGTTGGGGGGCACCACAACATGAGGAACTGTATTAAAGGGTCGTGGCATTGGGAAGGTTGAGAACCACTGCTCTAACCAAAGAATCATAGATTTCCCAGTTTGGTTCTGCATCCAGCTACGCCTGTTGGACACGTCCATGGGGTTGGCAAAACACACACACACCCAACCACATACACAGAGGAAAAAAATAACTGGTAACCCTCAAAACTCAGTTTTTCTAATCAAAAACAAAGCGTCCAGCCCTCGTTGCTTTGGGACCCCCCTCCAAGACACAGGCCTGCTCTTCCTCTTTTACTTCAACTCCCCCCGCAACAGAACACAAGGGAGTAAATGGGAATTACAGCTTTGGTCTCTGCCTGAATTCCATAACTTCCCACAGCCAGTTGTGGTTGTGTGCCTTCACATTGCTTGTGACTCACAGCTACCCAACGGGGAACCGATCACAGGGTTTTCTTGGCAAGATTTACCCAGAGCAGGTTTGCTGCCATTCCTTCCCTCTTAGGCTGAGACAGAGGGACATTTATTCAAGGACCCCCCACCATATATTTTTTTATTTATTATTCATTTGTATCCCGCCTCTCCATATGGATCGAGGCGGTGAACAACTTACAAATAGCATGTATTTCGAAACATTTCTATACTTGCCCCCAACAAGCTGGGTACTCATTTTACCGACCTGTGGAAGGATGGAAGGCTGAGTCAACCTTGGAGCCCGGCAGGATCGAACTCACCAAGTAGGGATTTGAACCCCGCTCTTCCAGAATTTAAGCCTGAACCACAACATCACACTGGCATCAAACCACTACACCAGGGGCTCCTAACCCCTTGGGGGCCACGGACCCCTTAGGCTGCCTGGTGGAGCCCCCCTCCCAAGAACGGCAGACCTGTCCTTCCCCACTTTCCCAACTAGCGGGTTTAATAACTGCAGTAATTTCAAAGTGATGACAAACAATATTTTAAGACATCTGCAACAACCATAACATGGTAAGAAAATATCTGTGGTGCCCATTGCAGACACAGTCACAGGCACTGTTGACACCACTGTGGCTCATACCCACTTTCTTAATTGAAGGAAACGCCAACTTCAATCTGACAGGTTAGTGAAAATAAAGATGCAGAATTTTTTTTCCATCCAAGGTCACAGATCCTCTGAAATCTACACAAGATCCCCTTGTGCCCACTGGAGTCCAAGTTAAGACCCTCCTGACCTCTGCCATAGAGAGAGACGGCGATCCAAAAATTTCTGCCACCCCTTTCCTCTTTCCCCATCCTTCCTTTCTTAGCTCACCCCAAAAAACCGAGTCTGGCCTGGCTCATCACAGCAACACCTTGCAGGACCAGGAGCCAGACTGGCAGGCGTGCCATCTCGCCGCCCATCCGGAGAGATGCTGGAGCAAGTGGACCGAAGGCCTCTCAGCGTCCAGCAGATATACCCCCTCCCTTCGCCCTTCCCTTGGGCAGAGAGCAGGGAGAAGTGCATCACTGGGCCTTTGCCCGGGTTATGTGGGTGAACCTTGCTCCCATCCCTCCCAAGGGCAATTGTAACTTCTCTGGCGCCCGCATTCCTCTGGGACAGGGTTGGGCCCTGGGCAGTGATCCAGGGAGGGTGGGCAGGGACAGGCAGGGACAGATTTCGTGGCTGGGAGTGGGCAATGGCTGTGGGTCCAAGGGCCAATTGCCTACCCCAGAATCCTCCAGCGGACATGTGGAGTGCCAACGGCGCTGAACAAGGAATGCCAAAACAGAACAGACTGCCTGGAAGATTGCTCTCTATGAGCCAGAGCACACCTGAGTTTTAAGAACTTTGTGGGAGGGCTTTCTATCCATCCCCCCACCATCATAAGTGCATTTGCTGAGGACACACTGTTGGCTGCTCCCAACAGTGGAATTGCAAGAGCTTTTTATTTTGACAAGCCTTTGGCTCTTAAGAGAAGAGCAGGGTGGTGGAAGAGTGTGAATGTTGGGGAAGGAAGCCATGAAGCCCAATGGGGAGCGGCTTAGGGAGCTGGGTATGTTTAGTTTGCAGAAGGGAAGGTTAAGAGGGGACATGATGGCCCTGTTTCAATATTTGAAGGGATGTCATGTTGAGGAGGGAGCGGGCTTGTTTTCTGCTGCTCCAAAGACTAGGACAAGGAGCAATGGATTCAAGATGCAGGAAAAGAGATTCCACTTGAACCTCAGGAAGAACTTCTTGACCATCAGAGCTGTCCAGCTGTGGAATCTGGTGCTGCCTCCACGGAGTGTGGTGGAGTCTCCTCCTTCTTTGAAGGTTTTAAAGCAAAGGCTGGATGGCCATCTGTCCAAGGGAGGGCTTTGATGTGTGTTCCTGCATGCAGGATGGGGTTGGACTGGATGGCCCCTGGGGTCTCTTCCAACTTTGTGATTCTATGAAGGACTTCATGAGTCCAGGCTTCAAATCTTTGCTCAACCACGGAAACCCAAGTCACACTGTCTTAGTCTCAGAGGAAGGCAATGGTGGCGAGCCTCCTCAGAAAAAACTGGGCCAAGAAAACTCTGTGGTAGGGTTGCCTTAAGCCCAAAACAACTTGAAGGAGCACAATAACAATTGGCTCTCAATTTGTGGGGGCAGAAGGTCTTCCAAGGGGGCACATTATGCTTGTATCTGTCCCACTATGTGCAAATGGTTGTAACATAATTTTACTTTTAACACCATTACTTGTTTAACGGTTTTTAAATTTCTCAACGAAGGAGGTTTTAGCTCCATTTTAATTTATAATAAGTCATCTTGCGTTCTGTAGCAGGAGGAAGAAAGATTGCAAACAAAACAAGACAAAATAGGAAGTCGGTTTCTGGTTTTAGAAGAATGGACATTTTTTTCCTCCATGTTTAACTGTTGAGAAGTTTAACCTATTTAAAAGGCAAATTACTGATTCTAGGGCCTGCGAGGAGAGGCAGGTCACTTCTTCTTCACCCAGAAAAAGGACAGTCCAGGGAGTCTAAAGAAACCAAGGATCTAGAAAGACAGCCTTGGGGGTCCCAGGCGTCCCTAGGATTCACCTTTGTCCCCCCACCCTCCTCTGGGCTTTGTTAGGGGCTTTGTGATGTGCCTTCAAGTCAATTCCAACATACGGCAACCCTCTCCTCCGAATGTCTTGATCGGATTTCTTCAGAGGCCGGCCTCTGAGGCTGAGAGAGTGGGACATGCCCTGGGTTACCCAGTGGGTATGCACAGCTAAGTAGGAGTTCGAACCCTGGACTCCCAGAATCCTAGTCCTGCACTCAAAGGACTACATTTTATGTGCCTTTACTGCAGCTCCGATGCATGGCAACCCTCTCCTAGGATTATTTTGGCCAGATGTATTCAGAGCGGGTTTACCACTGCCTTCCCCTGAAGCTGAGAGAGTGGGATTTGCTTAAGGTTACCCTATGGGACCCCACAGCTGAATGGGGATTCAAACCCAGGTCTTTGAAAGTCCTAGGCCATTTCTGCACTAGAGTGTTATAGTGCCGTTATTCCACTTTCAACATCCTATGGAATCCTGGTGCAAAGGCCCCTCCCTAAACTGCAAGCCCCAGGATTCCATAGGATGTTGAAAGTGGAATAATAGCATTATAACAGTCTAGTGCGGATATGGCCCTAGTCCCACACTGAAATCACTACATTGTGCTGACTCTGAAGCCACACGCTAGACCTGGAATTGTGTGGCCTTCCAGATGAGACTGGATTCGAAGTCCAATAATTCTACCACCGCTAACACATACACACTACAAGCAGAATGGACCCCTGCCAGCTAATGAGTCCTGCCACTGAGCCTCTGTGACTCCCTCGTGCCCCACGGGAAGAAGGCAAGAGGAGAAGAGTGGACAGAAATGGGGACCCCATGGTGAAAGAATGGCATGTGTCTATAACTTATACTGGTTGAAAGAACAGAATGTTGAAAAACCAGTGGTTAAGGAGTAGGGTACGCCTGTATAGATCTTGTAGGGTCCGTAATCTTACATGGGGAAAAAACTCTATATCTTTATTTTCATCAGGCTCTCTAACCTGCAGAAGAGAAGGTTAAGAAGGGACATGATAGCCCTGTTTAAATATTTGAAGGAATGTCATGTTGAGGAGGTAGCAGGCTTGTTTTCTGCTGCTCCAGAGACCAGGACAAGGAGCAATGGATTCAAGCTGCAGGAAAGGAGATTCCACCTGAACCTCAGGAAGAGCTTCCTGACGGTCAGGGCTGTCCGGCAGTGGAATCTGCTGCCTCCATGGAGTGTGGTGGAGTCTCCTTCCTTGGAGGTTTTTAAGCAGAGGCTGGATGGCCATCTGTCCAAGGGAGGGCTTTGATGGGTGTTCCTGCATAGCAGGGGGTGGACTGGATGGCCCTGGGGGTCTCTTCCAACTCTAGGATTCTAGGATTAGCTTTTCCCTCAGTTATGAAAGTGGGTAACAAACCACAGTAGTGTCAGCAGTACCTTTGTCACCAAAAGACATCACAGGCTCTTTCTTACCATGTTACAGTTGTTGCAGATGTCTTGAAATATTGTTTATCATCACTTTGAAATTACTGTAGCTATTAAAGCCACCAAAGACAGATTTGCCACTGTTGTGACAAGAGCTCTGGCAGACTGTCCAGGGGGTCCATGGCCCCCAAGGGGTTAAGAGCCCCTGGCATAGAGTTTGTCATTTGACTAAAACACCACGGGCCCTTTTGCACAATGCAGTTCTAGCGATCCCACTTTCACTGCCACGGTTCACTTTCGCTAGCACGGTTCAGTGTGGAATCTTGGGATCCACAGTTTATGGAGGGGTACTTAGAAGTCTCAGCCAGAGAGATCTAGTGCCTCTACAAAGTGCAAACCCCAGGATTACAGACAAGGCAGATAAAGTGGGATGTCTAATGCATAAAAGTCAAAGTGTTTATTTGCGTCAGGCGAAGACTTCATACGATTGGCTGCCGAAGAAGATTCTCTGGAATCCCGAGGTTTGCAGTTTCGGGCGGGGCCTTTAGAATTCTCAGCCAGAGAGCTCTTAGGCCTCAGTAAACTGTGTCTGTCTTGAATAGGCCAGTGCTGCAGAGACAAGGCCTAGCAGCAAGGAGGAGGGCCTCAGGAACCCAACCCGTGCATGTTAATAACTCTGAATACAGATTGGATTGGGGAATATGGGGAAAAGCTACAAGTACTGGACAACACAGTTTGGGGAATTAGAGACACAGGATCTCAGATCTTTCTAACAAGCATTACCTATGAGAAAATAAAATCCCGGGCAAGGCTGGGTATATACGCTAGGAAGTTTATAATGTTTAGCGTGAATGTGCCCTTGCTCCAACCAATGAGGGACACATACAGACACAGATGTCTTTCAAGGTAATGCTCCTCCCCTAAAACTCCTCCTTTTTGCTCCGAGGACTGGAGAAGAGATTCCTGTCCCTGAGACTCATCTTGATCAGCGAAGCCTCCCTGGGTGCCGATAGGTGGGAAGAGAATTGGCAGGTAACCCTTCTGACGATGCTGTTCCACCGCACCCCGAGGGTGTGGGCGATCGAACCCTGCGGTGGATCCCCCTAGGAGAATCCTCACCATCTTTGTCATCACCAGATAAGAGAGAGTATTGCTAGGTGGTTCCCTCCGTCCCAAGGAGAACGCCCCGGCCATAAAGCAGGCTTGGCTGATAAACAAATTGCTGTTTCTATTTATAGCCTCCATGCCTACCTGTCCCAGGCCTTCGAGGTCCCTGCAGACAACCAGGCCCACCGCTGAGCTGGGCAGAGGGAGACTTTGCACCTCGAGGCAGTGAAATTCAACATCTCCCTCCAACGTGGAAGGGTTCCGGTCTTGCATCTCCTCTAGCTCTCTCTCTCAAAAGCTTCCACTGCCAAACATCATTACCAGCTCTGATGTTCCAGTCTCGACAAACGCTCTGCCTCTGCTCCTTGCCTTTTCCCTCCTGGCTGGTCCATCATAACCTTGTTGAGCTTCCTGCTCTCTCCAGTCTTTCCAAGAAACATAGAATCATAGAATCATAGAAATGTAGAGTTGGAAGAGACCCCAGGGGCCATCTAGTCCAACCCCCTGCCATGCAGGAACCCCTCAAAGCTCTCCCGACAGATGGCCATCCAGCCTCTGCTTAAAAACCTCCAAAGAAGGAGACTCCACCACGCTCCATGGAGGCAGCAGATTCCACTGCTGTGGTGTAGCCATGGCAGCTTAAAGCGGAATCATAGTGCTATAATTGCATAGCATAAAAGGACCTTACATCCAAAGGGGTTTATAGAAGAGGGAGGCAGAAAACCAACCACAGACTTCCTAAACTCTTTGGAGCTGGATAAAGTTGCAACAAAGAAAAACAAGAGTGGACATGGCACACTCTCATAGAATCATAGAAATGTAGAGTTGGAAGAGACCCCAGGGGCCATCCAGTCCAACCCCCTTCTGCCATGCAGGAACACCCTCAAAGCACTCCCTTGGACAGATGGCCATCCAGCCTCCGCTTTAAAACCTCCAAGGAAGGAGACTCCACTACACTCCGAGGCAGCAGATTCCACTGCCGGACAGCCCTGACCGCCAGGAAGTTCTTCCTGAGGTTCAGGCGGAATCTCCTTTCCTGCAGCTTGAATCCATTGCTCCTTGTCCTGGTCTCTGGAGCAGCAGAAAACAAGCCCTCTCCTTCCTCTACGTGGCATCCCTTCAAATATTTAAACATGGCTATGATTCTCCAGTAAGGCACAGAGGGAACATCGGATGACTTCTCCAAAACTTGTTGGTGGTGTAAACAGTAAAAGAGTTTAGACAAAATAGACAGTGCTTCCCCAACCCTTCCTTGGTCTACTCTGCAGGGCTGCTAGAGCAGCGGTTCTCAACCTGTGGGTCGCGACCCCTTTGGGGGGTCGAACGACCCTTTCACAGGGGTTGCCTAAGACCATCGGAAAATACGTATTTCCAATGGTCTTAGGCTCCATTCCCTCCTCGGTGGTGGTGCGCAAGCACGAGCTACGCGCTTGCGTCCTCCTGCCCCCTGCTCAGAAGGGACTGAAATTGTTCCCCTTCTCTGCTACCGGGAGATCTGACGGGCCAGCTTGGGGGGGCGGCAGCAGCACGGGGGGCAGGCCCCCTCCTCACCACGGCCCCTGCCCCACTCGCCACGGAGGGGGTGCTGCGGAAGGGCTGGGGGGCCGCAAGGCAGCGCTTTTCTGGGGGGGTGAGCTGCACCTGGCGCAAAAGACGAAGGCGCTGGGATTCCTCCCCCCCCGGCCAGGGTCAACACTCTGGAAACTTTTCCCACACTGCCCCCCCAGCGGAAACGAGAGCAACGAAGAAGCAGAGCCCGGGGGGCGGGGTCTCAAAGTTTTTTCCTGGGGGAGACGCGCAGCTCCTCTTTCCCTCCCTGCCCGCCCCCCCCGTTCCTGGCTGGCGAGGCGGCCTTTGCTGGGGGGGAGGCATTGTAAATAATAAATAAATAACGTTATGTTTGGGGGTCACCACAACATGAGGAACTGTATTAAAGGGTCGCGGCATCAGGAAGGTTGAGAACCCCTGTGCTAGAGATTCAGCCCCCGGACAGTTCAATTCACGGAGGGCATTGCCTGTTTAATGTCCAAGCTAAAGGAACTCTGTCTCCCCACATTTGCTTAACTAATGTTCCTCCATTTTGAACCCTAGGCCATTTCCGCACTAGGCTGTTTATAGTGCTATTAAACCTTTGAGGCCCTTCCCTAAACTGCAAACCCCAGGATTCCACAGGAGGTTGAAAGTGGAATAATCGCACAAGAACAATGTAGTGCGGAAATGGTCCTAGTCAATTTTGAAGATTGTCCCTGTCGTCAGCCACTTGTCCCACTTAAAATTATGCCAATTAATTGACAAAGTCATTGCTGAGGTTCTCAATGCTCTTTGCAATAATATTTTGTATATTTCACCACTGAGCAAATACCGGTGTGTGATTCAGGGTTCTTTGTTGATTGGCAACCAGAAGTTATTTTGTTAGCAACCATGTATTGGAACTTTGGTCCTGAGAAAGTCATGATTCTTGCACACGCATGGAATGGTTTATGAGATTATTGTCATCTTAATGTACACCCCCCCCTTAACAATAAAGGGTCATTCTCTTTGCTTGCGCAAGTGACTTTGACTTCGTTCTTCCTCATGTGCGTAGGGGGTCCCTATGGCTAAAGTTGGGGGCCTTTCCAGGCTAATTCCGGGCAACCTTGCAACTGCACTGGCTACTTAGGGTAGTTCATGATGGACCTAATTTTAGGTCTGGCCCTACTTTTTCGTGGCCCCAACAGTTGATTTTACTACATGCTCAAAGGGGCTTACAAAATGTAGGGAAACACACAGCTATCCATATGGAGAGGCGGGATACAAATAAATAATAAATAAATAAAATAAACAAAAAATATAAAACAGATTTTAAACAAGGACGGATTTATCTGGCAGGGGTTGGATGAGATGGCCCTCAGGAACTCACCTGAGTCTCTGAGTCTATGACCGATAACCATCTATGTGCTTTTCCACACTGTGCTCCATCCCTGAAGGAAGGTAGGGGGGTATTACAGCCCCATAACAGCTATGCGAGGTGGGTCAGGCTCAGGGAAGGAGGCAGGTTGCCCACCAGCAAGGAAAACCGACTTGCCTCCTCCATTTAAGCACCTCAGGACAGTGGGGGATAGTGGTTAGTGTGTCAAACCAGATGTGGGGGACTTGGGTAGAATCGCAGAGCTGCAGGAGCCCACATTGGGCCACCCAGTCTGACCCCCTGCAACGCAGAAATGCACAATCAAGGCATACTCAACAGATAGCTGTCCCGTGTCTGTTTCAAAACTTCCAAAAAGGGAGACTCCACCACATTCCATTGAGGCAGCAGTGGATTCCGCTGCTGAACTGCACTTATAAGTTCTTCTAATAATGTTTAGGTGGAAGTTATTTTCCTGTAGTTTGAAGCCACTGCTCCATAGTGTCCTAGCCTCTGGAGCAGCAGAATCACAGAATCATAAAAACGTAGAGTTGGAAGAGACCCCAGGGGCCATCCAGTCCAACCCCCTGCCATGCAGGAACACCCTCAAAGCACTCCCAACCAATGGCTGTCCAGCCTCTGCTTAAAAACCTCCAAGGAAGGAGACTCCACCACACTCCATGGAGGCAGCAGATTCCACTGCCGAAGAGCCCTGACCATCAGGAAGTTCTTCCTGAGGTTCAGGTGGAATCTCCTTTCCTGCAGCTTGAATCCATTGCTCCTTGTCCTGGTCTCTGGAGCAGCAGAAAACAAGCCCTCTCCTTCCTCTACGTGGCATCCCTTCAAATATTTAAACATGGCTATCCTGTCCCCTCTCAACCTTCTCTTCTGGAGACTAAACATACCCAGCTCTCTAAGTCTGTCCTCATAGGGCTTCATGGCTTCCAGGCCCCTCACCATTTTGGTCGCCCTCCTCTGGACCTGCTCCAGCTTGTCAATATCCTTCTTGAATTGGGGTGCCCAGAACTGGACACAGGATTCAAGATGGGGTCTAACCAAAGCAGAGCAGAGTGGTACCAGGACCTCCCTCGATCTAGACACCAGACTCCTATGGATGCAGCCGAGGATTGCATTGGCTTGTTCCATCCTCCATATGACACCCTCTCAAATATATAAACATGGCTATCACTTATCTTCCTAACTTTCTCTTCTCCAGGCTAAACATCCCCAGCTCCCAAAGCTGCCCCTCTTAGGGCTTCATGGTTTCCAGACCCTTCACCATTTTGGTTGCTCTCCTCCAGACACAGTTCAGCTTGCCAACCTTCTAATTGAACTGTGGTGCCCAGAACTGGACACAGGATTCCAGGTGGGGTTTAACCGAAGCAGAATAGAGTGGTATTATTGCTTGACCTAGGCCCTATATTCCTGTGGATGCAGCCAAGAATTGCATTGGCCTGTTTAGCTGCCACATCACAATGCTGACTCATGTTCAGCTTGTGCTCTACTAAGACTCCTAGATTCTTTTCACATGTACTGAGGTGAACAATAACAGTAATAGTAATGATCACCATCATCTTTTATTTCTTGCCTCTCCCCCAAAGTTTGAGGCAGGGCACAACATAGAACTGAACTAAAAACACATTGTAGACTAAAATACAACTAAAAACACGTAAGACCATTTAAAATACCTCAGTTTAAAATTCATAGTTCAAAACTGACTCAGTAGGCCTGTCGGAAGAGGTAAGTATTTTTAAAAATTCAGAGAGACTATGGTCCTTTTCGCACGTGGGGGGGCCGAAACGGGGCGGGGCACGCAGGGGCGGAGCTTACCTGCTTGCGTTTTGCTCCGTCCCTGGTCCGTCCCTGTGGGGAGCGCGGTTCCGCCGCTCCACACGCCACCAAATTTCAGTGGTGTTTGGCGGTGCCCAAAATGGCGGCGCCCAAAATGGCGGCTGGCGGCTTCCAGCGGCGCTCCTCTAATCAGGGCAGCGCGCCAGCCGGAAGCCCGCCCCTGGGCAGATCTGCAGAGACGCGCTACCGCGTCTCCGCAGATTCTCACCAGGAGCTGCCATGGATTAGTGCGGGCGAGTTTCATAAAAACCACCTGGTCATAAAAACTCACAGCGCCACACCTGCGGCTGCGCTAGAGCGGTTGGAGGTGTGGAGCCTCACCTTTTCCAACCGCGCTAGCTCACCCCGCGGTGTGAACGACCTCCGTCTCCGGTCGCCGCACCACGGGGTGAAAATGGCCTATATTGCCGTCCAATCTCTTCCAGCAGGTCATTCCACAGTCTAGGACCGGTCAACAAAAAGGCCCTCTGGGTGACTATTGCCAATCTAGTCCTGGTCAAGCCACGCGTCCCCCATCTTGCATCTGTGCACTTCCTTTTTTCCGTCCAGATGTAGTACCTTTTGCTTCTTCCTGTTGAAATTCATTTTGTGAGTTTTGGCCCAGCTCTTTCATTTGTTAAGATTTTTTATTTATTTATTTATTTTTTAATTATTTATTTGTATCCCGCCTCTCCATATGGATCGAGGCGGCGAACAACTTACAAATAGCATGTATTTTGAAACATTTCTATACTTGCCCCCAACAAGCTGGGTGCTCATTTTACCGACCTGCGGAAGGATGGAAGGCTGAGTCAACCTTGGAGCCCGGCAGGATCGAACTCACAACCTTGTGGCTGCAGCACCAGCATTTAACCACTGCGCCACCATTTTGAATTCTGATCCTGTCCTCTGGGGTGTTAGCTACTCCTCCTCATTTGGGCCATTTCCACACTAGACTGTTATAGCACTATTATCCCACTTTCAGCATCCTATGGAATCCTGGAATTTGCAGTTAGGGAGGGACCTTTGATTCCAGAGGATGTTGAAAGTGGAATGATAGCCAGTGTGGAAATGGCCGAGGTGTCACCTGCAAACAGCCTTGAAGAGGGAGTGGGCTTGTTTTCTGCTGCTCCAGAGACCAGGACAAGGAGCAATGGATTCAAGCTGCAGGAAAGGAGATTCCACCTGAACCTCAGGAAGGACTTCCTGACAGTCAGGGCTGTCCGGCCGTGGAATCTGCTGCCTCCATGGAGTGTAGTGGAGTCTCCTTCCTTGGAGGTTTTCAAGCAGAGGCTGGATGGCCATCTGTCCAAGGGAGTGCTTTGAGGGTGTTCCCCCATGGCAGAAGGGGGTTGGACTGGATGGCCTCTGGGGTCTCTTCCAACTCTACATTTCTATGATTCTATGATTCTAAGAGTAAGTATCCCTATGAGGATAGACTTAGAGAGCTGGCGATGTTTAGTCTGCAGGAGAGAAGGTGAAGAGGGGACAGAAGAGCCCTATTTAAATATTTGAAGGGATGCCATGTAGAGGACGGAGAGGGCTTGTTTTCTGCTGCTCCAGAGACCAGGACAAGGAGCAATGGATTCAAGCTGCGGGAAAGGAGATTCCACTTCAACCTCAGGAAGAACTTCCTCACGGTCAGGGCTGTCCGGCAGTGGAATCTGCTGCCTCCATGGAGTGTGGTGGAGTCTCCTCCTTCTTTGGAGGCTTTTAAGCAGAGGCTAGATGTCCATCTGTTGGGAATGCTTTGATGGGCGCTCCTGCATACCAGGGGGTTGGACTGGATGACCCCTGGGGTCTCTTCCAACTCTACATTTCTATGATTCTATGTCGTGTGGGGGACGGAGGAAGCTTGTTTTGTGCTGCTCTAGAGACTAGGACATGGAGCAATGGATTCAAGCTCCAAGAAAGGAGATTCCTGTGGAATCTGCTGCCTCCATGGAGTGTAGTGGAGTCTCCTCCTTCTTTGGAGGTTTTTAAGCAGAGGCTGGATGGCCACCTGTCGGGAGTGCTTTGAGGGTGTTCCTGCATGGCAGGGGGTTGGACTGGATGGCCCCTGGGGTCCCTTCCAATCCTATGATTCTATGAAGCTCCTTTGGGTGACGCTCGGTCACTCCCTCGGTCTCCCCTGCTTCACCTGCTGGTGGGAGAGATAAAAATAACGGGAGGGCCAGTAAGAGCCTTTCTGCCTCGCCCTTTTCGGAGGAGGGAGGGTAGGGAGGAACAGGGAAACCACGGCGGGACCGGCAACCTTCCCTCTCTCCGTGGCCGCCTGTTCCGGGGAAGGCTCAGGGAAAGGCACTCTGCACATGCCCAGAGTCACTCTTCCCGTGAGCCGCCGAGGCCGGAGGAGCCCCTCAAGGACATCCTCCCCGTTAACTCCCCCTCGTAGCCAAGACACGAGCGACTCCGGTCCCACCCTCCAAACGCAGCCACAGCCTAGCTGGACCCCCACATATGACGTCATTTTATGACTCTCGGCGGCGCAGAAGGGGCTGCCATGACGTCACCGCCACGGACTAGGCCGCGGCCTGCGGTCTCGCGGGCCCACCCGACTCGAGTCACGTGACGAGGGGAGTCAGAAACCCCCCATCTTTCTCCCCCCTTCACCCACGTGACGACGGCACGCTAATAGCGGTGCGAGAGCCCGAGCGAGCCACCGGGCCCTGCAAAGCCGCCACCCCCCTCCCCCGTCAGCGCGAGAAGCCTCGGCCACTCCGCGGCTGCGCGGCCCCGCCCCTTTCTTTTACCTCGGCACGTGACTCCCTCCGCTTTTTTTTTTAAATTCCCCCCCTCCGCCTCTTTCTGCGCCTGCCCGGAGGCGAAGTAGAGCCACCCTCCCCCGGACCTCGGCGGCCCGCGTCACGTGACCAGGAGGAGGGCGGCCATTTTGGTTACAAACACAAACAAGCGGCGAGAGGAGGAAGGAGCGAGCGAGAGAGACGCGGAGCCGTGCAGACGCCCGCGGCGGCCTCCTCCTCTTCCCCTCTCCCGTCCCCCTCCCTCTCCCCGGCTCTCCTCCTCCCGGCGCCCAGCGGCAGGTAAGGCCGGCGGGGGCGGCCGCCCGGGGCCCCTCTCCCCGTCGCTATGGAAACCGGGGGGACCCTCCCCTCCCCCTTTCCCCTCGCGCGCGCCCCCTCGCCCTTTCCTCCCTCGGGGCCCCGCCCTCCCCCTCCGTCGTCATGGCGACGCCCCCTTTCCTCGGCACCCCTCCCTCGGGGGGATCCTTCCCTCGCGGGGCTTCCCGTCTCCGCCGCGGGCCCCGCCCCCTCCGGGGAAAGACGGCGCTGCGGCGGCGGCGGCGGAAGGCCCGCCCCTCCCCTTCCTCCCGCGCCTCCCCCCACTTCTGCAGGGGCAGCGCCCCCGCCTCCTCCCCTCTTTCTCGGGCGCCCCCGGAGGCCCCGGCCCTGGGCCCTCCCGCGCCCCGGTGGTCCTTCCCCGCCCTTCTCCCGCGCCTTTGCCTGGCGGGGCGGGGGTGGGGCCGGCCGGGCGCGCTCCCCGCAGAGGGCCGAGCTCTGCAGCCGGTCGCCCGGTGCAAAACGGGGCCTTGCCTTTTGGGTGGGTGGGTGGGTGGAGGAGGGCGGCCCTGGAGTCCGGGAATGCCTGCGTTGACTGGCAGCGGCAGCCCGAGGGGCGCTCCCGCCTTTCTGCTCCGGTTCCCAGACGGGTCTCGGGAATGTCGAAGCCCAGCACCCGCAGCTCCGGCTGGCAGCAGCGGGGCGGCGGCCCTCCGGGGCCTCTGGCGGGATGCGCCCGCGGGGGGCTGAGTCTCGGGCCTTCGGAGGAAGAACCGAGGGAGGCGCCCCTCTGCTGAGCTTGGAAGCCCTGACTGGCAGCCGGGGGTCTCCCCGCATTCGGGGCCGGGCTCTTCCCCCAGAATTCCCTGCCCCGCACCCGCCTCCCGGAGTCCTTCCATCCAAGGACGGACCAGATTGGGCCCCGCTCTGCTTCCAAAGCCAGGCCCTTCGGGTGCCTTTAGGGTGGTCCAGTGGAAACTGTTACCCGCCGGTCACTTGGCAGAGGGGGGAGCCCCGTGTTGGTTTTGCCCAGCAGGGAAACCGAGGCCGAAGGAGGTAGTGCTTGGCCGAGGCTGGCTCCGGTTCCGGGCAGCCCAAAGCGTCGTGTGCGCGCGTCCAAAGTTGCTCTGAGTCTCTGTGGTCCTGGAAGGGGAGGAAGAGAAATGCCTCAGGCATGTTTTCCCTGGGCAGGTCCATTGCTGGGTCTTCCCTTACTTACCCCGCTGTCACTCTGGTTCCGGTGACCACAAAAGGATTTGCACGGCTGCAGGTGGCTCTCCTAGCTGCTTGCTAGAAAGGTGGTGGCGGGGAGTCAGGAGAGAAGGTGGCCGCACTGTGATGCTCTTCTGGAGCTTCAGGTTTCCCTTCAGGATGCTCTCAGACCCCAGAGCCAGCCTCAGAGTTTTTGGGGTGGTGGTGAGTTGGGCTTATGATGGGGAAAGTAAAGGTGTTATCCTACAGCAGTGGTTCTCAACCTTCCTGATGCCGCGACCCTTTAATACAGTTCCTCATGTTGTGGTGACCCCCAACCATACAATTATTTATTTATTATTTACAACGCCGACCCCCGGCAAAGGCCACCTCACCAGCCAGGAACAAGAGGGACGCGGGCAGGGAGGGAAAGAGGAGCCGCGCATCTCCCCCAGGATAAAACTCCGAGAACCCCCCGGGCTCTGCTTCTGCTTCGCTCTCATTTCTGCTGGGGGGGGCAGTGTGGGAAAAGTTTCCAGAGTGTCGACCCTGGCTGGGGTGGGGGGAGGAATCCCAGCGCCTTTGTCTTTTGCGCTGGGCACAGCTCGCCCCCCGGAAAAGCACCACCTTGTGGCCCCCCAGCCCTTCTGCAGCGCCCCCCTCCATGGTGAATGGGGCAGGGGCCGTGGCGAGGAGGGGGCCTGCCCCCCGTGCTGCCGCCTGCCCCCCAAGCTGGCCTGTCAGATGGGAGGTTCTCCCGGTAGCAGAGAAGGGGAGCAATTTTAGTCCCTTCTGAACAGGGGGCAGGAGGATGCAAGTGCGTGGCTCGCGCTTGCACACCACCACTCCTGCTGTGGCGACGCTGTGGCCACATGCGCTCCCTCCAAAGGGAGCAGGAGGACGCAAGCGTGTGGCTCACACTTGTGCACCACCACCAAGGAGGTAATGGAGCCTAAGACCATCGGAAATACGTATTTTCCGATGGTCTTAGGCGACCCCTGTGAAAGGGTCATTCGACCCCCAAAGGGGTTGCGACCCACAGGTTGAGAACTGCTGTCCTATAGTGTTGTTCAGTTTCCAGTCCCACTCTTGCTGAAATGTCTCTGAACAGGGAGAGAACTTGTGGTGTTTCACTGACTGGTTGTCTTCTTTTCCCTTTTCTTTCTCTTTCTTGCAGTTGTTTTTCATTTCTCCGTTAACACTAATTCTTAGGCCATGTCCTTGAAGAATTTAATATAGCTTGCACATAGGCATTGATTTTATATCTGTATACGTATACTGGACATCATTAATACTTGGATGGGAGAGTGCCAGTCAATAATACCAGGTGCTGTTGGTGATATTTCAGAGGAAGGAACAGGCAAAACCACCTCTGAGGATTCCTTGCCTAATAACAGCCTATGAAATTCATGGGGCCACCATAAGTTGACAAGCAACCTGAATGTGGACACACACACACTCACACTTTCACATGCATATATAAGGTTGTCTGGAGTAACTCATGAGCAACTTGGTTGCAGGTTTTGTGGCCTGGGTGGTATGCCAGGGTAGAGGTTGGTGAATGTTCTGGAAAACGAGGGCCAGGAGAAAGTCTCCGTGGCTCTTAGTTTTCTACACCATAATGTGATAGTGTACAAACATTGCATTTCAGGGGCATTTTGAGTTGTTTAAGGGGCCACTCAGCATGGAGGAGATTCATGCCTGTGGTTCACTCTCCTTAACAAGAATTATTTCTGTGTCTGCCCCTGTACTCGGGGTTGGGGTGGCTCTCTTCCAGTGCTGTGGCCTTTTGGTATGCAGGAGATAATCCTGAGACCTGTGCTGGAAGTTAGCTGTCCTGAGGCAAATTTGAGCAGTCTGTGCTAATGTCTGTCTGGTCATCATGTTCTTGTTTAAAGGCACATAAAGAAAAATAAAGAAAGAACATTAGGGAGGTGAAGGAAATGGGTTTGTACCTTTTTCAGCTGCAGGGCACAAACATGGAAGAGGTTTATAGCAGAGCACATGATAAAAAATTGAAATAGGTGTGTTCACTGATTGCAGGACTAGAGGGTGTCCAACAAAATTGGGAGTTATAAAGTGGGCATATGGATAAGTTGACAGAGTTAGTGGTTTCTCTGCCATCCTAGCTTCCTATGTTGTGGCCTAAATTGGGGGTGGGTTGTTTTTTTGTGTGTGCAAAGACTTGTTCTTGGAGAAAATGACTTTTGCCAGGTTACGTGCATGATGCATATTTTTCTGAAGTTTATGGTTAACTTGCATGGTATATGCATTCCTATATAATACTGTAACTGCCTCTACTGTTGATGGAGTTTAAAGATGTGTGTACAGTTAAGCAGGAGTGGTCCATCAGGGCCTGTCATGATAATAGCCAAGAACTCAACCATTGTATTTAGAAGCAGTATTGCTGTCTAGGCAACTGGGGTGTTCTATCCCAAATAACAGTGAATTTGTTTGGAATACTTCAATGGTGCAAGCCTTAATGTGCTTGGATCTTTAATTGGCATGTTGCAAGAAGAACCACTAAATGTATTCTTGTTTCTGCTGTCCAGATAACATCCTGGGCATGAAAGGCTGCCTTCTTATTTTATGCAGGCTCTGTTAAAGAATGAGTGATAAAAAAAACAAAATCAGGAGTACTTGAACTCACAAATGAGTGGCCAGGATTGGAGGGGAAAATGGGGGATCAGAACTTGGCTGCAGGGGAGGAAAAGAGACAGTCTGTTTTCTTTTAAAACTGTTGCTACTTGCTGTGTGCTGAAGGGTTGCAGAGAATCAGTCTCTTGCATCGTAAAACTATTCTTGTCCACATACCCTGGACAGACAGCTGCCCTGCCAGCCTGAGACACCAAGGCACTGGTTGGCTTGGTTCTGTCACTAGTGGGCTCAGTGGCTTCGTGTGCCTGTCATTGGTGGGCCTCCTGTTCAGGTTACAGCCCTTTCTGGAAGGACATACCCTGGGTCGTTTTCTTAGCCGTCTAGCTCTCCAGTGGGGCTCCAGTGGGCAAGACGGCTGCAACATATTGCACACAGGGCCTGCCCAGAAACTGCCTGTGGCTCAGAACCCTGCGTTTGACTGGGGCCGGATGCTGAGGAGCCATCACACCAGGGCTTGGAGAGCACCTTCCGCTTCTAACCTCCTTTTCAGACACAAATCAACAGTGCCAGTGCTTGCATTGTAAACCCTTGCATCAAGGAAAGGTAGCTCTCTGGAGGGTCCTCCCCGCCATAGAGCTCTGTCAGTCTGCAGGGTCTATGGTTCTCCTTTCTTGCTGAAAGGATTTCTTTCAAGGTGGATTTTTCTCTGCACCAGCAGCATGGTTTTGTTGCTGGCTGTGCTGTTTTAGTGGGTTGTGCCTGTGTCTGTCTGTCACAGAATTGGGCAGGAGGCCCCATCTCGATAGAGGGAGTATTTGGAACAGGAGCACTTCTATGGTGCAGGGATCAGAAACAGTTTTTTAGGTGCCAGGTAGACCTCTGATATGTTTTGCCCTCGGCTGTGATTGCTTCCAGCACTGTTATCTCATGCTGCTGAATTTGTTCCATGTTTGGTTATGGCAAGGTGTTCTGGAAGTTTTGCATCAAACCGCCATATACACACATTGTTGAAGAAATTAAATAAATGGACATGGTAACAACCAGTGTGCTCTGGGGTTCACTTACGGATCGTGAGCTCCCCCCCTTTCTTGTTCAAGAGAAAGAGATTCCAGTCTCAACCTGAACCTGGAAATATTTTTGAATTCCTAGGAGCAAGGAGCAAGAATTAAGCTTATGGGAGGTCTGCTGGTTGGGAGTTTTCCGACTCGTTCTGGTGTCTGCCTACAGAGAAAGCCAGAAGGCCTACATACAGACTGACAAGAATTCTGTTACTTAAATGAAGTGCTAAAAGATATGTGATTCATAGGCTTTTGGTTATTTGTTGAACCGGTTGAAAGAACTGAGATGCATAGTGGGTGGACTGAAGTCTTTATTTGGGCTAGTGCCAAGTAGAACACATTAGGGTTCAGGAGAGGGATTATCTTGGAAGTTTTCGAAATTATTAGTGTTTTGACTATTAATGTCCACTTTAAAAAAAAATAGAAATTATGTTTTGTGTCTAAAGAAGAAACCCCCCTGCTTTGGCAGTGACATGAAAACTCTTGAGTTTCAGCCACTCTAGTCCAAATTGTATGCTAAACGGGATGTCTGTTACCAGATCTGAGCTTGAAAGCAGCGGCCTGTGTACTGAATGTGAATTGAATCAGAGGGTGGGAGTTGCTCAGGCAGGGTATTCCCCCCCCACCCCCCGATTATGTACTTACTCAGGGTATCAATTGCCCCTGTAATAAGTAGCTTTGGGGTGGGGGGAAATACATAGGTATTCACACACACACAAAATCCTGCAGAACAGCATCCAGAATCAGCAGGGACTTAGCAATAGACAGCCACATGCAGGGTGAAGGTGTCAGCCATTTCCAAAGTTGCTTTAATGTACAACTTTTAAGAAGGTTGTGCATTAAAGTGGAGAAAGTATTTTCCCTGGCATAGGAAAGACATCACAGTAGATGCTAGGCAGGCCTCTCTGGGAAGGACAGCATCTCGCAACCAGGCTAGAGGTCTTCCCAACTAGCCACTTGCCACCCCCTGCTCTGTGGTCATCCTCAAAGAAGGGCCTCTGACAACAGTCTCTGAGCTTGGGGTCTCAGGAGGAAGAGCACCTTCCTTCAGATAGCAGTTGCCTCAAACCGTGAAGAACTTGGGAGGTTAAAACCTCACTGGCTGCTCCCAGGAGGCTGTGGAACTCCCTGCCAAGGGATGCTAGGCTGCCCACCCCTCCCCACCCCCCTGGCAGTTGTTCTTCCCTGGCAAGCAGAAATCTTCCTATTTGGGCTGGCTTTTGGCACTCCCTGCCTGCTGAAGAAGGGACTTAGAATGTACCAGCTGCCAGTATGCGTCCAGTCTGGATTCAAGGTGCTGGTGGCAGAATTTGAAGCCCTAAGTGGCCGGAGACCAAAACATTTGAGTCAGCCCCTCTGTTTATATAGTTCTTCCCAAGAACTGGTGGAACAGCTGCCTCCTCATATCTCAGCAGCGGGGGAAATACAAGGTGAGGACACAGGAGAGGGCCCTCTCTGCTGGGGCACCCCAACTGTGGAACGCCTCTCCTTGGAATCCTGGTTGGTGCCTACCTGGGGTTCTCTTGGGTGCCAAGTAAAGGCAGCTGTTTGTTAAAGCCTTTTGGGTCTGACACATGGTTTTAAACTGCTTTCAGTCCTATAGAGAGAGCTGAGGTAGTAGTTTGAGTGTTGGACTGTGACTCTGAAGACCGTGGCCATTTCCGCACTAGACTGTTACAGCGCTATGATTCCACTTTCAACATCCAATGGAATCCTGGGCTTTGCAGTTTCGGCAGGGGCCGGCTGGCCCCTCCCAAAACTGCAAACCCCAGGACTCCATAGGATGTTGAAAGTGGAATCATAGTGTTGTAACAGTCTAGTGTGGAAATGGCCCGTGTTTCAAATGCTTGCTCAGCCATGGAAGCCTTGGGTAAGTCCTACGCCCTTCGTTTCAGAGGAAGGTTAAGGCAAGGCCCCTCAGAACAAATCTTGCCAGGAAAACCCTGTGATAGGTTTGTCTTAGGGTCACTGTAAGTCCAAAGTGATTTGAAGGTTCACAACAACAACTCCAGTGAACAGGCTTTAATTTGTTAACAGGTCTAATATGTTTTACTCTGTTTAAATTATGTTTATTGTTTGGAATTTTAAAAATCTGTTTATATTGGTTGTATTTGTACACCTTTTGTGTACATCTCTTTGTACATTTGTACATCTCTTCATACAGGATGAGATACCAGTGTTTTAGTAAAGAAAGAAAGGGGCAGGTGCAGTTCCCCCTTCCCAAAAACTTGCTGCTCTATTTTGGACTGAGTGACATGTCTGGGCTGTCTTTGGAGGTAGCCCCTTGTAGACACATTGCAGTAGTCTAAGTGGGAGACCACCGTGGCTTGGCTTGCTCAAGCTGCCAGGCTGTTTAGTGGCAGAACCCAGGCTGGGTTGCTGGAAGGTATGCTATGCCACTGTGGAGATTTGTGCCTTTAGTGGCGAAGAGAGTTCCATGGGTACCCTCTGAACTACCCCCTTGATCCTTAAGGGGTGGTGCAGCTCTTCCAGAAATGGGTCAACTCTGCTATCCTGGATCAGGAAACCACCCACCAAGCCTTCTCTGGGTTGAGCTTCAATTCATTGGTCCCTATCCATTCTGTTCCTTTGGGGAGGCACCAGCTGAGTGCTTCTGGTGCCTCACCTGCTGGACCCAGTAGGAGGGGCACCTGGGGGCCTTCAGCCATGTGCTCCCCCCTTCCTCTGGGAATAGTTGCATTGCCCCATTTGGCAGCTTTGGACCTCTTCCAAGACTGAGAGAGGCTTTTGTAACCTCCAGGACCCAGCCTGAAGGACTAGTCCCCCTCTCTTACTAGATGTCACAATCCACAAAGAGCCAGAGGTTAAGCAAACACCTAGTGGCTGAACTTGACCAAATGCTTTGTCCACATTCCCGAGCCCTAAAAAGTGGAAACTCCTCCCAGTGCTATCCTGCCGGCTCATGGTCTGAACATCTCCACAGGTTGAACTACCTCAGCTGTAGAATGTTGTAATGGATATGAGTGGCTTTGCCCTCCAGATGCCTGGCAGACATCTCTGAGGACACTAGTGAGGTTCCATTGAGATCTCCCACTGAGACAGAATATGGGAGGTCCAAACCAGCTGAGCTTTTTTGTGAGGTTGCTGTGTTGAAGGAGGAACGTTACATCTCAGCTCCATCACTGCCACAGGATTGGACCGTAGATCTGGAGTGAGACGTTAGTTGTCCTTGATCAGATCAGGATGTGTTTTCCTCTGCCTGCCTTGCATCTTGGCTGCTTGCTTCATTGCCTTCAGCTCAGATGTCTGCCAAGGAGCTGACATTTCTGCTAAACGGAGAGAGGGTATGTGGGAATGATCATGCCAGTGGCCCAAGTAGCTGCTTCATTCCACAGGCTGACCAGACTCTCGAGACACGCACTGCCCAGTTGTTGCCTTCGCTGTGTGGTGGCCCTGCGAATGGAGGGGCTTCAGGAGGCCCCGTCATCACCAGATCTCGTAAATTCCGGGTAATTGTGGCTTCTTCTGTGGAATTAATCCGCCTGCGTCCCTCTTTTCCTCCTGCCTTTCACTTGACCGAGCAGCATCAGTGTCCTCGTTTATTTGTGGAGCACCATCACTGTACGTTGCGCTTTAGAAGTAAAAAAAACAACAAAACAGTTCCCTGCCTTCAGGCTTATAGTCTAAGTAAGACAGGTTGCAAAAGGGAAGGAAGATGGATGGCAGTTGGTCAAGTGCAGATCAAGTGCAGCAGAGAGTGCCTCTTCTTTTCTCCTTCTCAGGCCAGGGCAGGGGCAGATGGGATGTGGGGAGGGCCTTGCTCCTGCTTCTGGGCCTTGGTAGGGTGGAGCTTTATTGTCCTCTCCAGTGATTTGATTCATGTCATGATGTGTCCAAAGTAGGACGACCTCAGTTCTGTCGATTTGCTCTCAGACTTGTTCATTTATCTTTTTAGCAATGTGTGATAGCCACACTAGTTCCAGTTTCAAATGAACTGATCTTCCTGTCACCGTTCTTCACTTTCAAGCTTTGACAACCATACACAGGGATCGAAAATACTATGCCGTGGATGCTGATCTGGCTGGAAACTTCCCCAAATCCTCTGTAATCCACTAGGCTCTGTTTGTGTATGTTTAGTGATTGTGCCACTGAGTCCTTCAGTCCTACAGGGAGGAACATGCATAACTTGCATAGATCAGTCATGGTCTGTAGAGTTTGAATCCTTGCTCAGGTGTGGAAACCCAAGCGCAAGTTGCACTGTCTCATTCTCAGAGGAAGGCGACCATGGTGCACCCCCTTTGAACAATTTTAAAAAAAAAAGAGTAATAGGGTTGCCATAAATAAGTTGAAAAGGACTTGAAGGCTCACTACAACAACAAGCTGGTGTGACTGTGCGAAAAGAGAGTGGATGTGAAAATGTCTTGTGTCAGTCCAGTGGCATGTGCGCCCATGGCTGCTGCTGCCGCCATCACAGACTCCCTCCTGTCTTTTTATTCACTTATATTCCATCTTCTCCACAATAACAGGGTTCAAGGTAGCTTATAAATTACTAAAGCCAACACAAGTTAAAAACAAGCCAAGCCTAACTAATATCTCTATATGTTGGTTGGATGTGAACAATCTGTAGAGCTAAAACCTATTAAAAGACAGGATATATAACGAAACAGCACACCGTTAAGAGCCCGTTGCAGTCAGTTCCAAAAAGCCTGACAAAATAGTAAGGTTTTGACTTGCTGGAAGGAGAGCAAGGAGGGAACTGTCCTTGCCTCCTGAGTGATGGAGTCCCAAAGTCTGGGAGCAGCCACTAAGGAGGCCCTTTCCTTGTTTCCACCAAACGAACCTTGGAATGCAACTGACAGAAAGAGAAGGACCCCTCCCCACGAAAAAAACCATCTCAAAGCTGGAAGAGACTCGTAGAGGGAGATATAGTCCTTCAAAATAGCCTGGACCCACCCTGTTCCGATTGGGCAGCGTGCGGTAGAGATGCTCTTGCTCGGAGCCCCACTGGGCAGGAGACCTGAAAGGGGATTCCCACAGCAGCCCCCCAGTCCTGGCAGCCCTCCTCAGCTCTGGTGCTGAACCCAAGTGGGTATATGGGGGAGAGGCTAATCCCACAGCTACCTGGTCCCAGATTCAGTTAAACCCATCAGGTTGGCCTTGCAGTTAAATTGTGTCTGGGATGTGTGCGGTGAACAGCTCAGCAGGCATTTAAAAGCACCAGATGGGAAGGCAAGCTAATTAAGGTGGGCTTCTTTGGGGAGAAGGAAGAAAGTGGAAGAGGGCAGGAGGCATAAGGTATCCCACAGCCCCTTGCGTTTGTTATATTGGCCTCCCAGGTCCCATTGTGCCCAGTCAGCATGGCCAGCAGTTGAAGGTGAGGGATGCTGTAGTCCCCCAACATCTGGGGGACCACAAGCTTTGCACCCTTAGATGCTCCACTCCTTTGGTGCAGTACATCTTCGTGTTGGAAGGTGCTTTTGGATTAAAATCTTATTTGCAACATAGCATGCAAGTTGGTTCTGCTGCTTTGTGGGTTGCTCTCTGCAGCCTTCCTTCAAGTTTTAATTCTCTGAGGAAAGTCTCCCTGGTTTGCATGGTTTTCAAAACATCTGTCAGTTCTGACATTTGGAAATTGGCAAGACAGTGGAGAGACCGGGAGCTGATTGTACCCCACTCAGTAGTCCAGGTGACTCTCACAGCTGCCCTGTTGCTCTCCCCATAGCCCAGCGGTTCTCAACCTGTGGGTCGCGACCCCTTTGGGGGTCGAACAACCCTTTCACAGGGGTCACCTAAGACCATCGGGAAATATGTATTTCCGATGGTCTTGGGCTCCATTCCCTCCTCGGTGGTGCACAAGCGCGAGCCACGCGCTCGCGTCCTCCTGCTCCCTTTTCAGAAGGGACTGAAATCGCTCCCCTTCTCTGCTACCGGGAGAACCTCCCGTCTGACAGGCCAGCTTGGGGGCGGCAGCAGCAGAACGGAGGGCAGGCCCCCTCCTCGCCACGGCCCCTGCCCCACTTGCCATGGAGGGGGCACTGTGGAAGGGCCAGGGGGCTGCAAGGTGGCGCTTTTCCAGGGGAGTGAGCTGCACCCGGCGCAAAAGACAAAGGTGCTGGGATTCCCTCCCCCCAGGGTCAACACTCTGGAAACTTTTCCCACACTGTCCCCCTCAGCGGAAACGAGAGCGAAGCAGAAGCAGAGCCCGGGGGGGGGTTCTCGGAGTTTTTTCATGGGGGAGATGCCTGGCTCCTCTTTCCCTCTCTGCCCGCCCGCCCCCTCCCGCTGTTCCTGGCTCGTGAGGCGGCCTTTGCGGGGGGGGCATTGTAAATAATAAATAAATACTTTTATGGTTGGGGGTCACCACAACATGAGGAACTGTATTAAAGGGTCGCGGCATTGAGAAGGTTGAGAACCACTGCCATAGCCTCAGTGTCTGCTCCATCCCTCTGCCCGGTAAAGCTCAGGGCCCAGTACTTTGGTCATGCGTCAGGGCACTGCAGGACTGCCCCTTTGCTGCAGGAAGGTTGTGTAGTTGCGTTTGTGGAATGAGCTGCCTTTGCTTTGTCACTGGCGTCGTATTCTTCCATCTGTTCTAGAAGATGCAAGCCTTGTAGCCTGCCTTGATTCTGTCCTTTGCATTCTTCCGCCGCCTCTCTGTTCACTTGTTCTGCAGGCCTCCTTTAGTGAAACTCAGCCTGTGTAGCTACCTGCAGACCCCATTGGGGTTTCAAACTTCAAGGCAGGAGGCCTGGGGACCAGTGGGAAGTCACAGACTCACTGCCTCTCAGGCTGTTCATGCTGGGAGTTGGTTAGATCTGGCAAGGAAGTTTCAGAAAGGAGCCTGGTGTCTCCCCCATAATCCGGCTTCCGTTGTTGGGCTTTTCCTTGGTCCATGGCTGCCTCCAGATGAGGGTGGCTGGGTTTGCTGGGACCTGTGAAGAGGGATGTGGGTGTCTTGGATGAAAAAAGAGAAGACGTTTGGAAGGGTTTGCAGAGATTTTTCTAATGCTCTAAATAATATCTAATTGAGCACACATGGTGCGAGTGTTGCATTCAAACACATCTGAAACTTCTGTTTGAGAATTATTTAGTTGTAATGTTTGTAAAAATTTAAAGAGAATAGCATACATTTTACTTGTATTGTATAAAAGATAACACTTTTTTTAAAGAAAAGGTCACATACCTGAAAGAAGCTGGATCTAGTATAGCAACAGTTTAACCTTGTGTTGTTCATAGAATCATAGAAATGTAGAGGTGGAGGGGACCCCAGGGGCCATCCAGTCCAACCCCCTTCTGCCATGCAGGAACACCCTCAAAGCCCTCCCTTGGACAGATGGCCATCCAGCCTCTGCTTAAAAACCTCCAAGGAAGGAGACTCCACCACACTCCATGGAGGCAGCAGATTCCACTGCTGGACAGCCCTGACCGTCAGGAAGTCCTTCCTGAGGTTCAGGTGGAATCTCCTTTCCTGCAGCTTGAATCCATTGCTCCTTGTCCTGGTCTCTTGTGTTGCTGAGGTCTAAAAGCTTTCGGCTTTGCTCACTCACTCCTCTTGTGGTCTACTAAGACTCCTAGCTGAGCATCCTATTTCACTAAAGGACGGATGGGAGTCTGTGAGCACAAGCACTGTATCATATTTTATTTTGACTGCCTGTACTTGTGTCTGATGGAAAGGCAGAAGATTTTGGCAAATAGAAGCAAGCCTATTTGCTCGTTCATTGGTTAGTCTGTTCCTCTGATCACCTGAGCTTGTCAGTGCTTGTATCCTTACAAAAAATAGCAAAAAGCTCATGTTCAGTATTTCCTCATCTGACATGATTGATTGCAGTACAATAGCCCAGACGGTTAGGGATAAATGTAAATAAGTATCATATGTAAAATGGCTCAGGGTTCACTCTTTCAACAGGTCGTCTCCTCTTGCCTTCTTCCTGTAGGGAACACGAGGGAATTATGGAGGTTCGCTTGAGACTGTGTGTGTGTGCTGTTTGCAGAGCGATCTGAGAAGGAAGCAAAGGTGCCAAGCCAACTGAGAGAATTTACAAGCAGCTTGCGCTGTTCCAAGCAAGCCTCCATAATTCCCTCTTGTTTCCAACAGGATGAAGACTAGGTCCTGCTTTTCAAAAGTTGCAGACATACCTAACCTGTGGTTGCATCTATTGCATTGACCTCTTTTGCTGCAGCATTGCATTATAAGCTTATGATCAGGTACATTCTGTGAGGGTCTCTGGGCTTTTCAGTTCTTATCTTCAGTCCTTCTTCTTCTGGCGCCAAAGCATCTTCTCTCGAGGAGAGCCTCAGGAATTCTGCAGCCGCAAGAGTTAGCTGTGGGTTATACTCCAGACTGAGCTAAATCTTTTCTCTGTTGTGAGCTCTGTGATGGCTGAGTCTGCTCCAAGCAGGTGGGAGGAGAAGGCCATGGCAGGGCAGGAGACAAGAGCCAGTACCTGCCCTTCTGGGATGGGAGTGTGATCTTGAGAGAGGGTGGTCGTCATCAGTGGACTCCCTACAAAGTTGGCTGAGTAGAGGCCCCCCCCCGCTCTTCAGGATTTGAGGTGGACTCTTATTTTTAAACCCTGCAAGCAGCCAGACTGTCTGACCTCCCACTTCCTGGGTTAATCTCTTCCTTTGGCCTTTTGCCTTGCAGGGGATGGGAAGGCAAGGAGGAGGAGGTTAAAAGAGGAAGGAAAGAGACTTGGCAGCAGAGGAGCAGCAATCTCTCCAGGCAGGGGCTGCCTTTGCTCTTTCTTGGGGGTCCGGACTTGACCCTTTGCACCACTGAGCCCTCATATTTGTTAACAATTTCTTTTGCTTTTGAGCAAAGAAGGCAGATGGTGGTTTTTGTTCCTAGTCTCTAAACTTCACACTTAAACGCCTTCTCAGGGCTAAGCTGAGCACTCCGTGCCGTCTCAGTGGCGGTGGTGGTGCAGAGAGGTGGCCGTTCGTTCTCGTTGCAGCTTCTGGGGCCTTTGGGGGTCCCCCTCAAATTTCCACATGCTATCTGATCAAAACAGGAGACCCGGAGTTCTAAGTCTGTTTCATTCATTTACTCTTCTTTCTCCCTCAACAGTTTAATCACATAGCCTTGCTGACCGATAGAAGATAGAGGTAAAGCTCAGACAGAAAAGCAATAGAGGAATTTTTTTGTAGCCCTTGGGTGAGGGTGGATTGTGCTCCTCTAGTTCTTCTAGGGTGAGAATTCACAGTAAGCGGCAACCTCTCTTTCGCTGGCTGGCTGGCTGGCTGGCTGGCTGAAGGAGCCATAATTTCCATTTCTGTGTGAGAAGTTGGGAGCCTAAGCCCAGGGGTATTAGAATCACAGAAATGTAGAGTTGGAAGAGACCCCAGGGGCCATCCAGTCCAACCCCCTGCCATGCAGGAACACCCTCAAAGCAATCCCGACAGACGGCCATCCAGCCTCTGCTTAAAAACCTCCAAGGAAGGAGACTCCACCACACTCCGAGGCAGCAGATTCCATTGCCGGACAGCCCTGACCGCCAGGAAGTTCTTCCTGAGCTTCAGGTGGAATGTCCTTTCCTGCAGCTTGAATCCATTGCTCCTGGTCCTGGTCCTGGTCCTGGGTGAGTGAGTGGTGGGTTTTTTTCTGAAGTGGGTAAGTTATTTCTTGGACTACAGCTTTCAGAATTGGAATGGGAAAGATTTGAAGAGTCGTGGTCGAAAAAAAGGTGAATTTTCCAAGCTTTGCAGGAAAGGCCTTGCTTTTTCTGACTGAGCCTATGCCTTGAAACAGCTTCTGAAGCTCAGAGAGAGCGATAACCCTCTCCTGCCAATATTCCCAGGTACATACAGGCCTTATAGCATGGAGGTCCCTTCTGCAGGCTGTAAGACTAGGAATGAAGAGTGACATATTCAAAACTCACTCACGTGGCTCCTGATTATAGAACACACTATCACTGTGCACAGTGGATTTTTTTTTTATTTTGAGTGCAGGAGGATGGGTTCTTGCCCCAAGGAACTTAAAGTCTCTAGTTTAACTGGGAGATGGTGAAGGTAATGGAGGTTCTGATCCATGGTAGCTTCAGTATTTGGTCCTGCCCCAGGAAATTCCTCCCCCCTTACTGTCAGGTACGGACGTTTTAAATTTGCTGACAGCCAAGATTCTCTGAAGTGTGGTTCTGCAGTTACATATTCTTATGCACACATGAGGTATATGTGCACAAACTCTGTGTGCAGTGTGTATTATATAGCATGTATAATACATAGATGCGTTGAATATCTTCTACTATATGTAACATTCAAGCGTGTATGCGTGTGCCAGTGTTCCTTCAGATTGCCTGTCAGCTTATGGCAACCCCGTGAATTCCATAGGATTTTCCGTGGTGGTTTGCCATGGTCTGCCTCTGAATGTAGCCTACAGCATCTGGTATCTCTTTGCGGTCTCCCATTCAACTACTAGCCAGGGTTGATCCAGCTTAGCTTCCAAGATCAGGTGGGGTCTGATGCCCTTAAGGTATTTAGGCCTCCATAAAATTTATATATTGCAATGAGTTGTCAAATGATATGGTGCATTGGGTGGATCAGGTGTGTTATGATGGTATACAACATATATTGGAAACTGTTGGCCTCCCACATCTGCAGGTTTAGCTTTTGCTTATTTGACTGTGAGTTTCTCCAACCCTTGTCCCCTCCACTACCATAGGTGCTACTTTCCTGGGGGAACCTTCCTTCTTGGCGGCTCTAATCAGGCTGTACAGCCCTTTAAAAACTCTCCTCTGGTCCTCCTCTTCCACCTCTACCGGCCAGCTGAGGAGGGATCACAGCCCAGTTTCTCAGGACCACAAACCCTCTCTTGATGCCCCCCAAACACCCAAGGAAGGAGATGGGTGAGAGAGAGGAAGTTTAGGGCAACCATGCCAAAGCATCCCCTGTCCATTCTCTGATCTGGTTTGGACACTGCCTGCTGTCCCTACCATGCCTTGGCCCCCTCTCTCTCTCTCTCTCTCTCTCTCTTTTCTCTCTCTCTCTCTCTCTCTCACACACACACACACACACACACTTCGATATTTGCATTTTTTCCACTTTTGCAGAGGTCCTGCATCCCTAATCCTAGTGAATGTGGGAGGGCCAATTGTGTATTGATATTACATGTGTATATATTTCAAAAATGTGTGGATACTGCCTGTTCCATCTTGAACTTTTCCCTTGTTTAACTGTGGCTAGTTCCAACTGGACCCAGCCTATTTAATCAATGCTGGAACGTTGAGGTGGTCGGCACATTTGTTGTTGTTCTTGTTGCTGATTTCTATCCAGTCAGCTTTGACTCATGTCTTGAACACAGAACGGCAGAGACACGCAGGGTAGAGTGGAGCTGGGAAGCTGTTGGGCTGTAACTCCCATCAACCTTAGCCGGGATAATCAGTGGCCAGGAATGATGGAAGCTATAGTTGCCCATCAAAAAGGCCATAGTTTCCCCACCTCTGGCATAAAAGAAAATTCAGAAAAATAGAGTGGTCAGTTCCTGTTGCACATCTTCAAGGCACACCTGAAAGTCGTCACAGCATTGTGGCAGTGGTGTGAGGCCCTGGGCTCCTTGGAAAAAGAGGTTTTTTAAAATTCAATACGGTTAACTCACCTTTCCCCTGAACTGAGAGCTGTAGGTAAACCTCTTTTCTTCTTCCTCCTCCCTGAATTTGCCCTGTCACCTGTTAACGCTAATGGCTGTTACTATTTCATAAAGAAATTCTGCATTATAGGAAAGCTTTCCTGTCTCTCCGGTGCCCAGGCATGCCCTCCTCTTTCATTCAGACGCCACTCCTGAGGTCTGGCTTTTCTTAGGAGAGGGAAGGGAACTTTCTCCCCGTTCTTTGGCAGGTGGATTTTGTGAGCTGTTCATGCTTCAGCCTCCCCCATAAGAGTTGTTTGTTGTGTTGTAGATTCCTGTAACACCCTCTGTGTGGGGCTGCCTTTGAAGAGGGTTTGGAAGTTTCATCTGATACAGAAGAGCTGCGGTAAGAGCATTCACTGGGGTGACTTACAGGGACCGTGCCCCTGCCCTGTGCCAACAGCTCCACTGGCTGCCGCTCTGTTTCTGGGCACAATTCAGCTTGCTGGTTATGACCTAGAAAGCCCTGAACTGCTTTGGTGTGGGCTATCTGACAAGACCATGCCTCCTCAAATGAGCCAGCCCAGCCATGAGTTCCTTGGGGGTGACCCTTCTCTCAGTCCCCCACTTTCCCCAACACATCTGGTAGATACAGGGTTTCCTTGGTGGTGGTCCCAGGCTGTGGAACCCACTTCCAAGGGAGGCCAGAACAACCCTTTTCTTGCTGTCCTTCCATTGGCAGGCAGTGGTTGCTTATTCTGTTGTGAGGTTTTTAAAGAAAGACTTTTAAAAGGGTGCTGTGTTGTTTCTATGGTACAGTTTTGACGGCTTTTTATCCTCTTAAGTGCATTTTTTAAATAGTTTTAATACTGCGAATAGCTTAGTTCTACAGTCAGCCCTACACATCCACAGGTGCTGCTTTCATGGATTCAACCAACCACAGCTGGAAACTGTTCTGCCTCCGCCAAGCCAAAAAGCAAACCTTGATTTTGCTATGTGCTGAGCACTCTGCTGATGGATAGGCATCCCTGACTGTAACCTCCCACCATTCCATAGATCCTCAAGCTCTCTCCAGCACTTGTTTGAATTGTTCGCCATTTTATACAAAGGATGCCATTTTACTACGCCATTGTATATAATGGGACTTGAGCATCCCAGGATTCGGGTATCCTGAGGGTGTGTGTGTCCTGGCACCAAATCTCAGCATGTAGCTATGGGTCCCCACTGTATTCTAGTGTTGGACTTCGTGTGGTTTTGGTTGTATTGCATATGTTGTAAGTTGTAAGCTACCATGAGTCCCAATTCTGGAGAAAAGACAGGGTATATATAAAGTTAGTAATAATAATAGCATTGCACGTTGAGCTTCCCGTATCCAGAAATCCAAAAACCAGAACTTTTGGCTGCCAGCCACCTATTTCTACCTTTGAGGTGGTGGCCTTGGTGCTCCCACTCATTCATCTCACAGATCCTCAGACTCTCGTTTTTTTTGCTGCCAGCAAAGAGACTGAGGATCTGAGAGGTGAACAAGCAGGAGTGTTGCAGCTACGGCTTTGAAGGTGAAAGTGGGTGGCTGGTGGGCCCCATGGATACCAAAGAGAGAGATGGAGGGTCTGAGAAATGAGTGCGCAGGAGTGCCACAGATGCCACCTTGAAGTGGAAGTGGGCGGCTGGTGGCGAAAGGAGAGAGACTGAGGATTTGCAAAATGTGGCAGACATGGATTCACAGCGGGCACTGTGTTGGATTTCTGCCATTTCACAGATCTTGACTCCCTCTCCAGCATTGTATCTCATACACAACACAAATAGGAAATGAACAAGACAGCAGGCTATTACACAAGGAGAGCGTATTCCAGAATCTGAAAACCAGAACACTTCTGGTCCCAAGCATTTGGATAAGGGAGGCTCCACCTGTAGGAGGTCTGTGGGGCAAGAAGAAATTTTCAATGTGCAGATAAGTCTAGCAGTTACCTGGAAGTGGACAGCAGGCCAGTCT
This sequence comes from Ctenosaura bakeri, assembly GCA_948474755.1. Taxonomy (NCBI): domain Eukaryota; kingdom Metazoa; phylum Chordata; class Lepidosauria; order Squamata; family Iguanidae; genus Ctenosaura; species Ctenosaura bakeri. The sequence continues at coordinate 226,204 of CAOLHI010002603.1, forward strand.
CAGGCCAGAAGTGGGTGACTCTGTGTGTGTGTGTGTGTGTATCTGCTGCTCTGCCTTTCTTTTGAGCCCCTGGCAACATCAGGTGGCTTCTTTGACAGTCCTTTTAATGGATGACAATGGAGGAATCTCGTGTCCTTAAGCTTCCTCTGGCACCTCCCATCTCCTACCATAAAAATGGAAGATGGAGGTACAGGTGGGAAATGAATGATGCCAGTCTTCCTTGGTGCTCCTGCTCGGATATCGCTGATAGTTCTGCTCTCCTGATTGAAATAGGTGCTGGGGCTATGTGCCTGCCTCAGCAGCAGGGAGGCCAGGTGCTTGGAAGCCCTTTCCCTGTGAAGGGGAAGCCAGCTTGTGTTTTGGCCCCTCTCAAGGCAAAGTGGGAAGAAGGGTTGTGTGTCTGCATGCGGACTCCTCACTGAAAGAGCAGTTGTTGAAATCCAGAGATCAGGTGGAAAGGGAGAAATAAATTGACTAGTTTGATCAGAGAGAGGTCGTCATTGACTTTTCTTAAAGAACCCCTTACTGACTTTTGTGGGGAAAAAATGAAACGTTAATTTTGGGTTTTGGTGATTAGTAAGCTTTGATTATGGGAAGAAGGGAAGTGATTTTAAGGTTAGTGGTTGAAGTGTGTATAACATGCTTTTGCAACTGCTGAGAAGAAAATCTCAAGTCAGCTTGTTTTCTCTTGTTCTTTATTCTTTTTCTTGTTATTTCTTTGATATGTCTTTTATTGTCCTGTGGTAATCTACCATAAAAAAACTAGCAAGTAGAGTTCCCCTTGGGAGCGGCAAAGCAATTGTAACTCCTGTCCATCTCTTGCAGAGATTTTCTCCAGCCTGAATTGTGGCACCGGGCTCTTGTTGTGGGGGCTGAGACCACACCGCCTTCTGGGAGATCGCTGGTGGCCTCGGGCCGGACTGGGCTCCAGGAGAGGCTTCGCTGGGATCGCTCGCGTTGAAAGAGGGAACGCCACCGCTGCTGCTCTTGCTGGCTGTGACTCTTCCTCCCTGTCCCGTGCTCTCTTCTGTGTGCTCGCTCTCTGACTGTCCCGCTGTGCTGTCGTTGCCACGTGGAAAGAAGTGGCACTTTGGGGGCTGCCATTGAGGTGAGCTTCCTATTCTTCCTTCAGTGATCTGTCTTTTTTTTTTCAGGACGGGCAATGAAGGGGTGGTGGCTGCTGGGTCTAGCAGCTTGTTCTCCCTTTTCACGTTCCTCCTTCCAGCACCAGCCCCAACCTCTGCCAGAAGGCTTTATCGTGAATGCCAAGATCAGAGTTGGGATTTCCCCTCTGCTCCAAGGCATGTCACCCTCTCACTCTCCGGGACTGAGGCAGCGGTAGAAGGAGCCATCAAAAGGCATCCTTTCCTAATCTAATCCCTAGGTAAGGGGTGCTGGTGGTGTGCCGCCAAGCTTGGATAGATAGAGGCGTAGGAGAACGTGGGAAGCAGACAAAGCAGACCTGTGATCCTTGCTGTTGTCTGTTCATGTACCTGGTGCTTTACAAATAAAACAACCAAAAACAGTGGGGGCTGCCAGAGGCATTCAGTCCAAAATATATGCGTATGCACACATAGACATAGAGGGAAGGAATGAATAATAAAACCGTGCCATACAAGCGTAAAAGAAATGAACCAGAGAAAATACAGAAAATACAATACGAGATAATTTAAACTAACAAGTAGATGTCATCAGCATGTACAAGATTGTAAAACAGTATTAAACTGAAATTCTAAAAGGTTTGGAAAACAAAAGTTTTTAATTGAGATTTAAAATATATTGATGGAGGGAGGAGTCTGCAAATGTTCAGGGAGGCAATTCCAAGGTAGAGAGGAGCGAGTGAGAAAGGGAGAAGCTGAGCCAAAGAAGAGGAAACCCTTGGTTGGGTGAGGAACCAAGGGTTCCTCGAACGCAGATCTTGAGCAGGTGGGTCAAAAGAAATAAGGCTAAAAGATCACAGAGGAGCGAGGTTGTGTAAGGCTTTGAATTTAAATAGCAAGCTTGTGCTGAATCCTGGAAGGGATGGGGAACCAGTGAAGGGGGGGGGTCCTTTGTTCTGTTTTGTCAACTTCAACAGGCAACCGTGACTCAGTGGGACTGCAGGCACCCGATTTGTTTCCAGTCGTGTTTGGAGGGCTTCCAGGGATTGAACCTGAGGCCTTTTGCCTTGCAACACAGGTGGTAGCTGCCCTTACACCAAGTCAGACCCCTACAGGAGGTCCACCTAGCACGATATTGTTGGCTCCGATGGGCAGCAGTGGCTCTGTAGCGGGAGGTTCAGGGAGGATTCTTTCCCCAACCCTGCCTGAGCATCCCTGGAACTCCCTCTGCCATCCATGGACTGTGCCTGAGCCTGCTAAACGCATGGAATCAGATGAGAGAGGGCGTATTCAGGGTGTATTCAGGTTTGTATGGGCCAAGGAATGACCTACACAAAAAATGACTAGGAGTCAAACTGGGAGAGGAGGTTTGGGAGCAGGGAGTGTGAGCGAGGGATAGGAGACAAACATTTATCTTGCTTGTGATTTATTGTTCCAAAATGGTGGTGGGTGGGGGCAACATGCCCCCCTTTACATATGTCTAAAGAATAAACACTAGGCAACTTCAGAACTTGCTGTGGTTGGTCACATGTTACTTGGTTTTGGTACCTGTGGCCCAGTTTTTCAGAGTTAAACTTGGCTCAAGGCTGCTTGAAAATAAATCTGAAATCTCAGCCTCCTTGAGTCACTATCTGGAGAAAAAGGCAGGATGTAAACGAATTTAATAATAATAACAACAGTGAGAACAAGAAGAAGGAGAAGTGGCAATAGATGGAAAACAATTCTAAAAATAAAAAGTATCTTAATTTTTTTAAAGCTGCTGCTTCCGTATCAGATGATACGAGCCACCAGAAGTGTTGCCACCTTTTGGGTAAAGCCATGTCCAATTTACCAGGTTTGTTCCTATTTTGGGTTTTGGCCACCACCACCTCCCATATTCCCTGGTTAAGAAGAGACAGCTGCAAGCCAGAACTGGCGCAGAGAAAGGCCAGCCGCTAAGCTAAGCCAGCTCCAGGTGCCCAGCTCGTTTGGCTCTTATTGCTAGGCATCAACCCCAGGCTTGTAGGCAGCGTTTTCCTATTCCCTCGGTTTAAATAAAAGTTTGAGGTGTGGCATCAATAGGCGTTTAGCATCTCAGTGGAGGGAAGTAATAGTACCACTCTATTTTGCTTTGGTCAGACCTTACCCGAAGGAATCCTGTGTCCGGTTGTGGGCACCGCAGTTCAGGAAGGATATGGACAAGCTGGAAGGTGTCCAGAGGGCAACCAAGATGGTCAAAGGCCTGGAAACCATGATGCCCTAGGAGGAGTGGCTTAGGGAACTGATAATGTTTAACCTGGAGAAGAGGAGGTTAAGAGGGAACAGGATAGCCATGTTTACACATTTGAAGGGATGTCACATGGAAGACAGAGCAAGCTTGTTTTCTGCTATTCCAGAGATTAGGCTTCACACTACAGGAAAAGAGATTCCACCTAAGCTTTCGGAACGTAAGGGAAGTTCAGCAGTGGAATATGGTGCCTCACTGGAGTGTGATGGAGTCTCCTCCTTTGAAGGTTTTTAAACACATTCTAGGTGGTCATCTTGTCAGGAGTACTTTGATTGTTTCTTCCGGCAGGGCAGAAGGGGGTTGGGCTGGATGGCTCTTGGGGTCTCTTCCAGCTCTAGCATTCCATGACATCTGGCTTTATGGTCTTCTTTCTTCTGCAGGCTCCCAGCTGTTGAAACCAGCCTCACGACAGAAGGGTACAATCCAAGGCGGATTCTTCAAGGTATGATACAAGTGGAATGCATGGTTCTAAGAATGAAATATTCCTTTACTTCTATCAGCAACCCCTCTTCTTCCTCTTCTAATCCCATCTCCTTTGCATGGGGGATGCCCTCAGGGTTTCGAAATGGCTAGGACACATTCTCTAGATTTCAAGGGACCCCACAATCCACTTTCCGCCCTTTCCACCTGGTTAACAAGAGGAGCCTGGGTGCAATATAGTGGGTCTGTCGCAGCCGCAGGCTCAAGATCCACAAATTCAACTCATTGCAGTTTCAGATGTATACACTACTGTACATGTGATTTCACGGTGGGGAGCACATTAGCTGCCTGCATCTGCTTTCAAGGCAGTGGGGTTCCCATGCAAGGCAGAAGGGGGCAGATGACAGGGCTTGCTACCACCCTGTGTCATTTTTAATGTTTAATGAGCTGTGCTTCACATTCTCTCAACAATCGTTGTGTGGCTGATTGACTATGCATGTTTTTTGGTATCTGGGTGGGTGATCTTGGAACTAATTTCCCATGGACACAGCAGGTCCACTGTAGTACCAGAGGACCTATGTTAATATCGCACCTTTCACTGTGGCTGCCATTGAGACTCCTCTTGTTTCTAAGGTTGGAGAAGAAACGGAAGACAAACACAACCAACGAGAGCAAGAGAGCACAGCCGAGGAGTGGCAGGATGGCAGCTGAGACCCTGAACTTTGGGCCAGAGTGGTAAGTTGGCTTGTTTTCGGGGGACGGGGTTAAGTTATGGAGCAGAGGAATACACTGGGTGGGGAGACTGGTTTCCCCTTTTAATGCAAAGGATGTGAACGAGGGTGACTCTGATTCAGATAAACAGGGTGGCATGTAAGTGTGTTGATGCAGTTGATGTTTCTGCCAGCTGCCAGAGCAGATCGAAAGGTCCACACATTCTCGGTGTGGCTGGCCAGGTGCCATGCAGGGGAAGCCCACGAGCCACACTTCATGACCAAAGCCCTCCCTGCTGTTGTTGTCCAACAGCTGGGGTTCAGGCAGTCTCTGGGCACGAAGTGCTTCATACGTGTGTGATGTGTGTACACACACACACACACGCATACTTCAGACTTGTTAGTACTTCCCAAGGTACAAAAATTTTATGTTGTAGCCTTGTAAAATTTACCAGGCATTAATTTTTAGCTGTTCTGTTAGCTTTCTTTGAATGATAGGTTCACCTTGATGTATGTCACATTATGCTCTCTCGTTTTAGATTGTTCTCTCTGATATTTTGCACTTTGATCGTAGGCCTCTGTGTTGTGTTTCCTGAATGCTGGCAACTGGCCCTAGCAACAAAGGCTGATTGATTTAAGAGGCAGACAGATGTGGAGCAGGCCCCTCCTAGCCACCAAGAACATTACTGTATATCCTCAAGTATAAGTTGAAAATTTTCAGTCAAAAAATCAGGCTTAAAAAACAGGGTCAACTTATCCACAAGTCATTGGTGCTAAACAGGTGTTAAGCTCACTGAAAGGGAGTTTCAAGAGGTCCCTAGAAAACCCTCCAGATCTCTGGGGAGCGGTGCTGTTGGAGAAAGGGGTTGAGGGGGTGGATCATCATAGACCGCCACCCCGCAGCTTGAGTTGCTGTAGTACTCTGAGGCCTTTTTGCTTCTCCCTCCAGCTGGACTACCAACCTCTGGGCACCAAAAGCTGGGAAGAGTTTGGAACCATCTGCTCCCTTGACCCCCACCTCCAGCAGTACGGGCTCTCTGGAGGTCTGGATTTACTAGGCTGCTCTGTTTTCATTCTGCTCCCAAACACCCCTCTCTTTTGAACTCATCTTAGACTGGGTAGGAGGTGGAGATAGGCAGGATCCCCCACCCCAGTCCTTTAGAGAACAGGGAGAAGGTGGTGAAGGGCAGGAAAAAAGAGGACTAGGAAAAGGGCCTGGAAGTTTCCTTGAGGAAGAGAGAGGAAGTGAGCCTCCGTAATTCCCTCATGTTCCCTCTAGGAAGAAGGCAAGAGGAGAAGAACGGATGAAAGAACAGACCCTGCATTGAACAAATGGTACATGGCTCAGTTCTTCTCCTCTTGCCTTCTCCCTCTGGGGCGCAGGAGGGAATTACAGAGTCTTGAGCCCCTGCAATTCACTTTTGTTCCCTTTAGGAAGAAGGCCAGGGGAGAACTGACTAAAGAGGGGACCTCACATTGAAAGAACAGTACAGGTCCATTGTTTGCAATGGTTGTAAGAGCTGAACATTAAAAAAAAAAATTGTCAAAAAGCGAGGGGCACCTGTATTTGGACTGCACCTCCCAGTCCTCCCGCCTTCCACACGTGTGGCCATTTTGTGGCCTTGGTCTTCAGATGCATAAGTCTGTGCCACAAGCAGAAAATGCTGGACCACATCTGCTGGCTCTTCCTGATCCACCAGCTTAGCTGATTCTGCATTGCCAAGGATAGTGAGGGTTTGGCCTTGCTGGGGCTTCGTTCCCTTGAGTTGTCAGGCAGACCGGTCTCCTCACCTGGGCCAGGCAGAAGGTCCCCTGGCCTGGCAGAAGGAAGGCCTGGCCTTCAGCAGCAGACCTCTTGAGGTGGCCTAGCGGGAGGGAGTCCTCCTGCTGCTTCCTTCTGCCTTTCTTTATCTCAGCCGCTCCTCCATTCTCTGTTCTTGTTCTGCCTCCTTCCAGGCTTCGGGCGCTCTCCAGCGGCGGGAGTGTCGCTTCCCCCCACCCTCCCCTGCCATGCCAAAGTACAAACTAGCTGAATACCGATATGGGCGGGAAGAGATGTTGGCACTTTACATCAAAGACAACAAGGTAAGTGCTGCACCGCCACCAGCCCTCTGTCACTTTCTTGCATCTCCTTCTAAGTACCAGAGAAGGGCTGCTGTTTTCCCCAGGTCCCAGCAGTTCCTGAGCTTTTTAATGTGTATTTTGGCTTGATGTTTTTCCCCTCCTCTTTCTATATCTTCTCTTGGAAGCAATCTCAAGGAAATATGATCTATGCTGTGGCAAGTTGTATACATGTGGGAGTGTTGGGAGGGGGTGAATTTGGCACTCATGTACTGGGCAGTGACATTTCCCCACTTCCTGCTCCCCGTGGCTTCTCTTCCTGCAGGTCCCAGAGGAAATCCAGGACAAAGAGTTCTCTGCCATTCTCCAGGATGATCCTCTGCAACCCCTGGCGTTAGTACCATTGACTGAAGAAGAACAGGTAGGGGTTGGAACTGAAAGGGGACTTTGACTTGTCTGCATCGAGGAGGCAGCCTTAGAGTGGAATTGAGGGGCCCTTACCTCTTCCCACTGCCTGATTGCTCCTCCTCTCTCTTTTTAAAAATCTTCAGAGGAACTTCTCCATGTCTGTGAATAGTGTTGCTGTGCTGAGGCTGATGGGAAAGGGGGGCAGTGCTGCCCCAGCCGGAGTCTCCCGGGGCAGAGGCAGCACCCGAAGCCGAGGTATGGGGAGACCTTGTGGGTGCTTGTAGGAAGGGAAGAGTAGGGTGCAGAACATCCTGTTGTTGCCTCTTCACCTTCTCTCGTGTGGGAGAAATTTGAGGGAGGTCCTGTGAGGTGAAGCCTTTTTCCCCCGTATCGCCTGCAACAGGCCGTGGTCGTGGCGAGAGCGGCTTTTACCAAAGAAGCATTGAGGAGGCAGAAGGAGCGTTTGGCCGTGGTGGGGTCCGCGAGATACACCGTAGCCAGAGTTGGGATGACCGGTGAGTGAGCGGGCCGGGCACTGAGACGGAGACCTTGGTGGTGGCGGGTCGGCTGCCCTCCTCTGCTCCTCTTGCTCTGACACTCGCCTTCCTCTCTCTTTCCTCTCCTCTTCTTCTGCAGAGGGGAACGGCGGTTTGAGAAGCCCATTCGACGGGAAGGAGGTAGGTTGGAGCATGGGAGCCTCCAGGCTTTTGGGAGCTGTGGGCTGAGAGCTGCCAGCCGGAATTTCCCTTTATGCTTTCAAGGCTTGTAGGGTGGGGATGGGAGGCAGAGTTCCAGGGTTATCCCTTGTAAGTGCAGTTTTGGTTTCCTAGAGTCTTGTCACATACCTGCATGATACAGGATGCCCAAAATCCTGCACAAATTGAGTATCCCGTATCTGAAAATCCAAAATCTGAAAACCTGAAGATCTCCCAAACCCAAAACATTTTGCTTCCAGATGGCTGCTTCTACCTTGAAGGCAGTGGTTGATGCCACTCATGCAACTCTCAGATCTCAGCCTCCCTCCAGCCTCTCACCTCGTAACACAAGCCCTGAATGGATGAGATGCAGGGCTGGCGAGAGAGGCGAGGATCTGTGAAATGGGAGATAGCCAAGCGTAGTGCTCGGCCTGAAGCAGCAGCTGTGTGCGCTCCTGCTCATTCATTCATGGGTTCCTCAAAGATCTCCTGTACAGTACAGTATTTTATGTAGATGCAAATACAAGTCTTCCAAAATCTGAAAAAATCTGGAATATGAAGCGCTTCTTGTCCCAAGCATTCCAGATAAGGGAAACTCACAGTACCAGCTGTACTCCTGGCAGACTGACTCCCGAGCATTTAGTGATATTCCAGATCCTGAGATCCGTTTGCTGGGATCACAGCTGCTGTACCATCACTGTTCCTCCTTCACTGGCTGGGATAATGGTGAGCAGTAGTTTTCTCCCAGGATGGCTGGTCTGCTGTCATGAGAACTGCATGGGGTTGGGGGTTCCTACGGAATTTGGAATCTTCCAAGAACCTGAGGTTTCCGGAAAGGTCCTCCTCTTGCAAGAATTCAGGAGGCCTTTTATAGACCTGTGCCACGTGAGAGCAGCTGGCGACCATAGGTGGAGGGCTTCTAGTTTGGACATAGATTGCACGGTCACTCTGTTTCTGGGGTGATTATGTACTTACTAATTTGAGTGAGAACTCACTTTTTTTTTGTTGATGGTTGGACCAGCTTAACAATCAACAGAAAAACCCCACAGTTAAAATCCAAATTTAACAAATATCTAGAACCCAAAATTATAAATAGCTGGATCATTAAATTAGAAAAGTCTGCTGAAAAGCAAATGCACAGCAGTAGAAGACAAAACATTTTTATAAAACTTACATAAAGGATTGCAAACTGGTGTGAGGATAATCCATCCACCCTTCTCTGGCCAGTGGATCTCCTTTTGCCTGAAGTCATCTGTCCTTGCTTTGACCGCCATGAGTCAAGGAGAACTCCCAAGTGAAGTGCTTCCTTCGACAGAGGGAGGAGGGCTAGCCTGTCTGAAACACTGTTGTTATGTTGTCTGGCTGCCGTCTCCTTATCAGGATTTGACCTCCAGTTCATTGTCTTTCCTTTCCACTGAAACTCGAGGGCATCCTTGGGCACCTGTTTTCCTGGCTCATGTGAATCACACCTGTGGCCTGTTGGTGAAGTGTCTGCTTGGGTTCATGTTGGTTTGCTTTCTTGTTCTGGGGTGGGACGGCTTTTCTGGATTGTAATGTTCCACCCAACCTGTTCCCCCGAACTCTTTCTGATCTCTTGCTTTTCCCTCTCAGCCCGGGCTCCGTTTGAGGAAGGAGCCCCTCTAGGCCGGAAGGACTTTGCCCGCTCGGACAGTGACAACTGGCGGACGCTGCGAGAGGAGCATGAGGAGGAGGAAGAGAGTGGCGGCAGTGCTACAGCTGGGTCAGGTGGCAGCTGGCGGCAGAGCGGAGGTGCAAGGCGGGAGAGCGAGCGCTGGCGGTCGGCCAGCCCAGGTGAGGTGCACGGTCGTGGGGCTGCCGATCAGGAGAGGGAGACTTTGGTGGGGCCTCGGATCGTTTGGAGGAGATGGGAGAGGCCGGCCTTTGGTGGGGGCTGCTGGTTCATGTGGGGTGCCTCTTAAGTGGGGGGGGCTGGGCCAAAGCAGAACTATTGTGTCCTGACTCCTTTCCTCCCACTCCTGCAGATGGAGGACCTCGGTCAGCAGGGTGGCGAGAGCATGGCGGGGAAGGGCGCCGGCGGAAGTTCGACTTTGACTTCCGGGAGCGTGAAGATGAACCACGGGGCGGGCGCCGACATCGGCACAACAGCGACAGCTTTGAAGATGACAAGGATGGACTGCCTGAGTGGTGCTTGGAAGATGAGGAAGAGGAGATGGGGACCTTTGACTCCTCTGGGGCCTTCATGTCCCTCAAGGTATGTTAGGGGAGGATGGGGACAATAGGAGACCCCTTCTGTTGGGCCTCCTAACTTGCCTCTCTTGGCTCCTCTTGGAGGGAGCTGGTTTTCTGGCAGCAGCAGTTGGTGGGGACTTGAGACGGCCTTCTTGGTGGCTGTCCTGAGAATCTGGAACTCCCTTCCCAGGGAGGCAAGAATGGCCCCCTCTCTGTTGTCCTCCCAGTGGCCAGCTGAAACATTTTTATTTAGATAGGCTTTTAAAGCGGAATATTTCTAAAGAAGAGACTAGGGGATGCTTTGTTGTTTTAAATGAACTGAGTTTTTTTTTTAATGAATTCTTTTAAATTTGTGAGCTGCTTTGAGTCCCAGTCTTGGGGAAAAAGTGACATGTAAATCAATACTATAATAAAATTTTCAGGAGAACCTGTAGAATTCTATCTGGCTGGCTGTAGCATTGCTGATATGGAAGAGAAACAGGGTGGAGGGGATCAGAATGTATAAGAACCGTTCTCCCACATTTTTTGACAGCCCCCCCCCCCAACATGGCTATATAACTACTTTTGGACCAAAACGTGTTGGGCTACTTTGTGGGGAAAAGAACCTTTCTAAAAACTTTGTCTTGCGATGAAGTTTGCTACGCCGGCTTCATTGGGTTTTTTTCTAGTTCCTTCACTTTTTTGCCTTGAATGTTGGCAAGGCTGCCACTGTTCAAGAAGCCTCTACACCAGCCTTTCCCAGTCCGGTGCCCTTCAGGGACCTTAAGGTTAGGACTCCCATCTTTGGGTGTGGGAATATGGGCGCTGTAGTCCAAGTCTTCTACAGGGTGGTGGGTTGGCAAAGCCCTGTCTGAAGTTGGTTTTCAACTTTCAGGCGTGTGAGGACAGACCACAGAGAGGGGCACTTTGTTTTCCAAATGTGTTGAAATGTGCCTCTGGGCCCCACTTTTGCAGCCCCCAAAGCCCCATGCCAGTTCTACAGGGCCTCCCAAAATTTCAAAAAATATTTTTGGATTATTTTCTCCTGGAAACCACACAAAGTCTCCCAAGCATATGTAATCACCCAGAACTCTCCACGCATCTACCCCAGATACCACGATTTTCATCACAGTGCCTCTGAACATGTCATCAAAGTAGCATTCATTCACTCTCTGTGGCCATTTTAGAGACCTGAAGACAAAATCAGGTGCATTGGGACTTGTTGGGGACAGTGTGGCTGGAGGTGGGGTGGGAATAGGGCCTGAGGGAAAAATGACCCCTGGTTCTTGCGCAGTTGCCCACGTGTGATGTAGAAAAAAGGAGAGAGAGAGAGAGAGAGGAAACCAAGAAGCCATTGCCTAATCTCCCTCTCTGTAGCCTGGGGCTGCCCAGAGGTTTTCGACAGCCTCCTCCTCTAAGCCCCAGCCAGTAATGCCGGTGATGAGTCATTCTGGGAACTGCAGTCCAGAGCAGCCAGAGGAGGGTGTGTTGCCTGCCCCTGGTTTATTTGGCCCGGTTCTTGTCTTATTTCTTCCCCGGGGGGTGTCTTGTAGATGTTCTCTTTTCCCCAAAGTGATCTGGGACCCTCTCTTTCCTCCCCTTCTGCAGAAGAGCCCCAAAGAGCCCATCCCCGAAGAGCAGGAATTAAGTTTCCAGCCCCTGCAAGAGGAGGAGGAGGAGGAAGAGGAGGAGCACGTTGGAGAGGAAGACCTGACAGAAGCCAAGGATGGGAGTAAGCGGGGTGGCGCAGATGTCCCTGTCAGCCCCACAGCCAACGAGGGGCCAGAGAGAGGTAAGAGGCCATGGGCGGCATCGTTTGGAGAGTCAGCAGACAGCCCTGCCTTCAGACTCTGGGTTAACAGGCTTTTCTTCCTTCCTCTCTAAACCTCTCTCTCAGAACGGAAGGAGCCCCGACAAGTGGCAGATGAGACTGTGCCAGCCCCTCCTGGTGCCCCCTGGCGCTCTGGCGCCCCCTTCTCTGTGGCTGCTGCTGCAACTGCCATCCTCCCAGCTGGTGAATGTGAAACAGTTGGCCCGGAGGGCTCCTCTAAAGCTGAGGGGTCCATGGTGGCTGTCAGCAGCAACCAGGATGCTGAAGTGATGGACGGTAGGTGGACCCCTTCCCCACCCGCAGAAGGTCTTGCAGGTGAAAACATGACTTCAGGGAAGGCCAGAATCCATGGCTGATGGACTTCTGCCGACTCGGGAAGAAACATGGTGGGCCAGAGTGGGAGGGGCATGGCAGGCCGTTCAGGGCCCACCTGTTTTGGGGAGTGGGAGCTTAGTCTGTTCTTCCTGGGGGAGAAGGTTTCTCCCTCTCTCCGTTTCTGAGCTTGGGGGGCCGTCTGAGGAAGACCCAGGGCAGAGTTAGGATGCTTTGTGCCCAGCGTTCCTCTCTTACGCCGCTCTCCACTACTTTTCAGGGGATCCGGGACTCCTCAGCCCACCAACTCAGCTCAGCCCTGTGGCCATCTCTGTTCTCCCTGTGCCAACGCCATCGTCTGCAGCCACTGTTGCTACTGAATTTGCGGTTGGGGACAATGAGGATGAGGACGGGATGAAACACCTGCAACAGGTGAGCAGCCCCTCCTTGTGGCTGTCTTGTGTTTCGCACCTAGCATCCTAGATTTGGAAGAGACACCAAGGGCCATCCTGTCCAGCCCCCCTTTGCCATGCAGGCGGACACAGTTAGAGCATTCGCTTTGACAGGTGGCCGTCCAGCCTCTGTTAGACTCCACCAGAGTCTAAGGCAGCATATTCCACCATGGAATTGCTCTTACCATCAGGAAATTCTTCCTAACGTTTAGGTGGAATCTCTTTCTCTGTAGTTTGGAGTCATTGCTCTGTGACTGCCATCTCATTTCCTTTCCTACCAGCCACTAGTGAGAGGGGAGGAACTCTGGGACTCCTGAAGAGGCAGAGACTGCTGGAGCCCCAGAATTCCTTGGGCCGAATGAAGGAGTGTTTGGCGTCTTGGGTGTCCCCCTTGAGTGCTCACGTGCTGCTGCTCTTCCTTAAAGAGGTTGATGTGTTGCATGGCTGAAGGCACTGTCAAAATGGTGTGTGTGTGTGTGTGTGGGAGAGAGAGACAAGATGAGAGAGAGAGAATATTAAATGTGCCAGATTTATTGGCAGTCTTTTTAAAAGTATAAGCTGAACCAGTAAATAACAGTGGAATTCTGGCACTGTAATAGCAAAATATAAACTGGGATATTCAATCAAACTGGATTCCACTCTTCAACTGGAAGAGGGCAAGATTTAGTCAGAGGTATAGCTCTGAGGCCACAAAACCTCGATCCCTGAAACTTGGCCCAAATAAATGGAGGGATGCTTTTATACCTCCCTGTTCAGCCGTCAGAGTTCCCGGTGGTGAAGAGAAAAGGTGGGAGACTTCTCCACTCCCCCTTTGGCTTTGCACTGCAGGGCAAAAGCCCTCCTGTGGCCTTCAGCATTAGCCCAGTGCTACGAGGGAAGGCTTTCCTCCCTGCAGCTCACACCCAAAGGGCAGACAGGGTGAGGACAACCAGTTCTTGCCTCCTGTTTTTTGTCTTGGTTGACATCTTTCAGCGCCCTGGTGGCGCAATGGTTAAATGCCAGTTCTGCAGCCACAATGTTGTGAATGCGATCCTGCAGGGCTCCAGGTTGATTCAGCGTTCCATCCTTCCGTAGGTCGGTAAAATGAGTACCCAGCTTGTTGGGGGCAATTAGCTAAAACAAGACATTGCAAACCACTTAAGGAGCGCTTGGCACTGATAAGTGGTATAGAAATGTAACTGCTATTGCTATTGCTGTGGAGGAAGATGCGGGGGGTACTGTATCTGGCTGTGTCTCCTGAACACTTGACAGACTCCGTTCCACTGATCTCCCCCCAAAACCTTCTTGTTGGTTTCTTTCTTCCTCCTCCCCCTCCAGGAGGCCGAGAAGATGGTGGCGTCCTTACAGGACAGCTCTCTGGAGGAAGAGCACTTCCCCCATCCCATCGTGGATCACCGCAACACGGCCGCAGCCCTGCCACTCTCCCACGAAGCCGCCATGAAGTGGTTCTACAAGGATCCCCAGGGGGAGATCCAAGGTGAGTGCTTCCTAGAACCATAGACTCCTAGAAGTGGAAGAGATCCCAGGGGCCATCTAGTCCAGCCCCCTTCTGCCATGTAGGAAGATGCAGTCCAAGCCCTCTCTTTGACAGAGGGTCACCCAGCCTTTGGAGGTTTTTAAACAAGCCTCCAAAGAAAGAGGAGACTCCACCACACTCCACTGAGGGAGCAGTCGAACTGCTCTTACCCTCAGGAGGTTCTTCTCCGTGTTTCTGTGGTACCTCTTTTCCTGCAGATTGAAGCCATTGCTCCAAGTTCCAGTCTCTGGAGCAGCAGAAAACAAGCTTGCCCCAGATGCCATGTGGCATCCCTTCAAACATTTAAACACAGCTCTCATGTTCCCTCTTCACCTTCTCTTCTCCAGGCTAAACATGCCCTACTCCCTCAGCCACTCCTCAGAGGGCTTCATGGTTTCCAGGCCTTTGACCATTTTGGTTGCCCTTCTCTGGTCATGTTCCAGGTTCTCAATATCCTTCTTGAGTTAGGGCTCACAGAACTGAGTGCCACAGTTGTGTGTGTGTGTGTGTGTGTACACATGGAGGCCATTGAGCAGCACACAGTTGGGCACGTGCACACCTGCCCTGGGGTAAATTGGCGGGTCACTGGGTCACTCATTCTCCCCTGTGCTCCCCCTGCCAGGGCCCTTTGCGACTCAGGAGATGGCAGAATGGTTCCAGGCCGGCTACTTCACGATGTCACTGCTGGTGAAGCGGGGCTGTGACGAGGGGTTCCAGCCACTGGGAGAAGTCATCAAGATGTGGGGGAGAGTGCCTTTCGCCCCGGGTCCATCACCTCCGCCATTACTGGTGAGCACCTCGTCCAGACCAGAGAAATTGGTTAGCCCCACCGTGTCGCTGTTGGGGCAGCAGCAAAGC